>VYZU01015164.1:0-11705 GCA_013401355.1 Ceyx cyanopectus | reverse complement strand
TGGAATGCCCCCTGTGGGACCCTAGGAAAAAAAAAAAAAATTTGTTAAAAGAAAATTAGTTATGTAGATAGTAAAAAAAAAAGGGAAAAAAAAAAAAAAAAGAAAAAAAAAAAGAAAGAATGAATAAATGAAGTAACTTCATTTCTTCATCATGTGTTAAGCATGTAATATATATTTTTAAAATTAAAATGTACTGGTTTGATGCATTGCCATGTGTGTAGAGTGTAGTCTTGCACAGAATTTTGCTGTTAACTGTAATGAAAACTAAATGCATCTTGCAAGTTGTTTTGTTTTGGTTTTATTGGAATTGGAAATATTTTTATCAATACATCTTGATCTATCCACATTTACCCCTGATACGTTAAGGCTGTTTTTTCAGGGCAAAAACATAATAAACACCCAATAACTGCATAAACCCCTCNTTTTTAATTATTATATAATTATTTAATTATATAAAAATTATTATTTTAAATTATTATTATTATATATAAATTCTAGGAAGAAATAGACTTCTGCTGTGTGATATTTTCCTGAAAGTCTAGGATGTCATTCAGAGAGAGATAAAAAGTAAGTCAGGTAATGCCAATATATTAACAATGGTGATTTTGTTTTCATGTACATTCTATAAAGTGTATGCCAAAGAATTATTCTGGCACTCACTGTGTTGAAATATCAGCTTAGTTAAAGGATTCATGATGAACCATTTATCTTTTACCCTTACCTCACTTTTCCTGCCAGAAACCCTGTGTCTGCCAAAATGAAAAAGGGACAGTTGCCAAAGGGATGGATTTCAAAGTGTGATTTTGTTGTTTGTTTCAGTTTCACTCTCTCCCATCTCCGAGATTTTTTTTTCTCTCCTAGAAGATGCAGCATGTTGGATAATAAGTGAATCAGGAAAGATTTGAAAGCTCTGTTTAGTCTGACTTTCCTCTGAATCTTTACTCAGAAACGGATGGAAGACCTGCAGACATTATTGGCTTCCTCTAATATGAGGATCTCTGTATCTAAATCAAATTCAAGCCAAAAAATATATCCTAGATAGAATATACCCACAAATCTTGCTCTGCCAAAACCTTTGAGGGCTGCATGGTCAGAAGTGGGTGAGCAGAACTGTCTCTGTGTATACCTTTGTGTAGCATCTGCACATTCTGCTAGAATGATTCCGTGCAATTTCAAAAATTATTTTCCTCAATGTGCTGTGTTGAAGGGATAAGGAATAAGTTTGCTTTTCCCACACAGCACAGAAGAAACTTGCTGATTTGTAACTCCTGAGTGAACCCATATGGGAAGGATAGAGTATTTTAGCTGAGTAGTGACATGGGAGAGGCATCCAGAAAGGTTGATCTTTCTATCAATCTGATTAGATCCTTTCCAGATAAAGAGAAAATAAAACCAAACATAGCAGGCTGTCCCATACAGCACATGCACATCATGTAGAAAATTTTCCACCATGGTGGCAAATGATTGCCACTTTTGCCCTCTTATGTCTTTAAAAGGAGAAGGGTGTCAAAAGAGTGTCTGAGGGACAGTGTTTAAACCACATTAAGATGAATAAAATTAAAAGTTGACTTTTTACATAGGGTTGAATTTTCTAGAAACAGATGCTGGATATGTCTAGAATGAAGAAAAAGCTCCTGTATGACTTCAGGTTGGAGTTCAGGTCCCACAGTCTCTGCTTTCCCTCCCAGCTCCCATACCCAGCACAGATCTGGTGTGCTCCCCAGTTTGCTGTGCCTATGGCCTGTCTTCTCCCAGCAACATAACAGCCTTTCCTGAGGTGAGAAAGCAAGCCAGAAGACAGCACCCTTCCTTTTCATAACAGCCTTCTGTAAACAATATTCCTCATCGATAAAACAATAGCAGGGAGAAGGTCTGAGTGAGACATGAATCTTGAATGTCTGGAAAAGATTTCATGGGGAGGGGTCTGAGTCTCAGACTTGATATAGTAAAATTGTTTTCACCATTAAATGACTTTTTCAACCTCTGTCTTCATGTCTTGGTGGCTTAAGTCCTTACGCTGTAGGTGTTTGCACTTGTGCCTAGCTAATAACATTTTGAAGTAACAATTTTGAATTTTCAAAATAATGAGTGGAACTGTGCAACCCAAAGAAAAGCTGAGATAAAAAGACTAATGACTCGAAGCCCAGATTTGTTAAAATTGTGGTTGTAAAACCCAATCTGTGCTCTCAAGGAGAGAAACTGCAGTGTAAAGTCACTTATTTAACTAGGTATTGAGGAACTCATATAGCAGAGCAGCTCTAAGACACAAAATGTTGTGTAATGAAAAGTAGTAATTCTGTTTCTCATAAAAGTATTTGTTTTGCTTCTGTGGCTGGCTCCAGAATTATACTTGCTAGTGGAATATTTGGTATAAATTGAATATTTATGTAAGATGGACAACACTACTGATGAATCTCAAAACCACATTTGTCCCCCTCCCATGCAAGCTGGCTTCCACAAGGGTCATATAGAAATGCAAATTCCCATGGAGAATGTTGATCTCAACAATAAAGAATAAAAAAATTAATTAGTTTTTTTACTGTACTCTGGGGATGACATTTAGACTTAATCTTGCAAATAAACCTGTAATGCCTCACTGTTATTGTCACAAAAGTTTGAGCTATGGCTCATAAAGGCATCCAGAATACCTTTACAGGGCATAAAGACCCCAGGCTATTTACTGCCTGCACTAGAAGCCTTTTGTCCATTCTGCCATAAACAAAATGGAAGATCCAGAGCTGCTGGCTGTTCAACATATAATGGCAGGGTTGCTTTTTTTATAGTTCACCTACCATACCCATGTGCAATTGAATGTATCTCCCATATACTGCTCTTGCCAATTCTATCTCTAGCAATTATCCTGCTCTAGTACTTCATTGCAAAGTACCTGCCAATAATGAGCCTTTGCAGGTGGTAGCTACAAAGCACTGCTTCTCTCTTCTCTGCAGCCACCCTGCTGTGCCAGCTGAAGCATGCTGGTGCTGCTGGTGTTCTCCTAGAAGGCCACGACAAGCCAGGGTAACAAATCTGCTGCCTCTCTTTAGCATGATTCAGGTTACAGTTGTGCTTTCTTTTGCCTGTTGTTTTCAAGCAAAGGTGGGTGATGTCTTCAACAAACTAAATTCAAGTTTGTCCTGGTTTCGGTGAGAACAGAACAAATTCTGTTCAGTGATTTTAGTTTTCAGCTCAGTTCTTATTAATTGCATTTTCTGAAGTAGATATCAGGAAAAATTTCTTTCCAGACAGGGTGGTTAGGCATTGGAATGTGCTGCCCAGGGAGGTGGTGGAGTCCCCATCCCTGGAGGTGTTTAAAAACCGTGTGGATGTGGTGCTGGGGGACATGGTTTAGGGACCCTGGCAGTGTAGGGTTAACAGTTGGACTCGATGATCTTCAGGGTCTCTTCCAACCAAATGAGTCTGTGATTCTATGAAGTCAGCAGCATGTTTTGCAGACAGTGTCTGCTTCTGGCAATGGTAACACCTTATGCTTAGAATTTTTACCAAGGGTTGGAATGCAGACTAAGACCACAAGATTTTGTGTATCACATCAGGGAGTGCAGAAAGTAAAAGGCTGCAGCTGCAGGGAGGAGCAGACAGGACAGGTGACCCCAAACTGACCAAGGAGGGATTCCAGCCCATAGATGACATATACAGTATAGAAAGCTCTGGGATCTGGAGGGTCTCTAGGCTCAGGGCATGGTGGCTCTTGGCTCAGGATGTTGTTGGCTTTCTTGAGGGGTTGTCCCCCTCAGATCACCAAGGAGGATTCTGTCCATTCTGCCTTCGATCCCAACTGGTGTGTTTCTGAACCTGCTGCCAGAATCCAGCTCCTGAACACAGCTCCTGGCTGCTGCTGGGCCCAGTCTGGGACTCTCCCTGTGCCAACTCCACAGCACCAGTGACAGTGACGGAATTACCATCAGGGGGATTGGGTTTGGTACTGGTTTTGTACTTATATTTATATATATTCCCTTTATTATTATTATTATTTTCATTAAATTGTTCTAGTTTCCTTTTCGAATCACTAAGTCTCTCTCCCTTATTCCTTTTCCCCTTTGGACATCTGTTAGCAGTCTGGGGGCTGCCCTGACCCTAAATCATGACAAAGTGACATGCCAATTAATCTGGATTTTTTTGTTATTTTGTTTTGTTGTTGTTGTTTGATTTATTGGGGGTTTTTTGTGTGTTTTTATTTGTTTGGTTATTTTTATATTTGTCTTACTTTAAAATTCTATTTGAATGTCAGGTTTTTTGGTGTGGGTGTTTACAGAAGGTGTTTTATCCAGGAAGTGAGTATGCAACTTTTTCTGACCACTGAAATGACTCTTGCATTCATTTCTCAGCCATGTTGCAAACCCCCCCATTATCTGCCATCAACAAGCAGCAACCTCAGAGAATGAGATGACCTCTTCTGTGGCCTACAGCTAAAGAACTACAGAAATACAGCAACACCAATTTGTTCTTCCCCATCTCCAACCAAGCCTGCAAGCTCTGGATACAGTAGGTCTCTTTACTGCAGCTAGTCAGTTTGCTTTTAAAAACAAGGGAGTTATGTAATCAAAAAGCAACAAATACTGGTGCTACTGGAAGTTTCGAGCCTTAAAATCACACCTTTCATTCTGAACAAGCTAGGTAAGAAAGTGTTCATGAATAATTTTTGTCTCTTCTGAAGACCATACCCACTTGTGATGCCTGTTTCTTTTTTTGTTGTGGTTTGTTGTTTGTTTTGTTGTTGTTGGTTTGTTGTTTGTTTTTTTCTGGTGGCAAGATACCATAAAAACCTATAAGGATACTGAAGAATATTTTTCCCTTTCAATGTGAGAAATGGTTAGAAATCTTAAGGTAAGTAGTTTAATGAGGAAGACATTAGTACCATATTGGTCTTGAGTGAGGAAGCCAACCCAAGTTTTGCCATGTATTTTGAATATTTGCATGATGGTGCTTATTCTTACCTATTATATTCCACCCAGGGTGGAAAGAGCTTAAACAAGTGACTGCACAGGATGTTTCACTCAATTCCTTTGGAAAATCACAGGGGGTTGTATTGTGTGTTACAGAAAATGCAAATAATATTTGCTATAATTCAGAGAGGACTACATTGAGGAGGAGGCAGCTGAACTGTGAGAAGTTCTTATGTTAATTCTCCCAGACTTTCTATTTCCTGCACTTATTTAAGGAGAGAGTACTAACACCACACAGGGCTTTTAATACCTGAAGTGTCTGACAGGCCTCAGCAGCAATGAAAATGACTGTTCACAATCCTATCTCCAGCGAGGTTAATGCCAAAGCAGACTAACGTGGCATTAACTAAAAGTTTAAAGGATAAAAAGCAGCTAAAGTGAAACTGCATCAGCCCAGCCTTTCTGGTAACTGCCTGTCCAAGGGGTGAGTGATCACATCTAATCCATCAGACACTGGGGAGGTTTGTGGTTAACTCTTTGCAGGTGCAAATTCACAAGGGCTGTTTGTGTTGAAGTGGCCTCTCAAGGAGAGGTGTAATTCCTATCAACTTCTTCCTCTTGTTTGGCCAGAGGCTGCTTTTGACCTTTACAGGCTTTGAAATTTGATTTATTTTGTATTACAAAATATCCATTCCTCTGGGCAGTGAATAAAAAGTCTTTGAAGTCACCACCTAGGGCTCCTGAAGTGTTTTTCAGGAGGAAGTAGAGGTGCCTGCTAGCTGCCATTCCAGTGTCCTTGCCTGCTCCCCATAGAATCACCTAGCAGCACATCCACTGCTTCTCTGCCTGACTTGGCTGGAAGAAGGTGTCCAGAGAAGAACCTGCTTCTGACCCTGGTGCTTCTCCTCTGGGCATGAACCAGTGGTTAGCAAGGGCTGTTCATGCTCATGTGGTGGAAATTTCAGGAGAAAGAGAGAGCAAAGCAGAATCAAGATTGTGACAGGGCAGTGACATTGCCAGAGACATTAACTAAGCTTGACTGTCTTTCCATCCCCAAACATGATGGAAGTGCAATGACTATGAAAATTGCTGTAACCACAATGTGATGAGATCTGGAAGCAGTATCAACAATAACAATGGTGTTTTACTTCTTGGGAAATATGATTCGTTCACCCCTTTTCCTCAGAGACTTTACTGCGAAATCCATTCATATATTTCATATATTTCATATATTTCATATATTCATAACATTCATATAAAATCTGGTTTTACAAGCTGTGTAGTTATAATACTCTGCTTAATGCATGCAACACCTCTCCACTGCAAAGGACTCCTCACCTTTTTCCAGGTAACTGTTTTTGCCTCCCCTGGACAAAAAATAACATTATGACCAGAATTATTACATCCCTCACAGCACTGCAAAAAAATCTTAATAATAATCTCAGTATTATTAGCTGATATTCAAGGTTTCTATTTATACAGGTTCAAATCAGAGCATGTTAGTGAGTGCTGAAGTGATAACATCCTGGAGTCACAGGGAGGTGAAATGTCCTACAGATTAACTTTCCTTCATTTGTAAAACTATGTTTTTACTTAATCAGTTGAATCTTTGTTAGTTTTATAACTCTTTTTTCATTCTGAACTTTTTATTATATAGAACACAGTATGTTTCTTAAAACAAATTGGAAAAGGTAGACATTGCATGTAGCACAGAAATTAAAAAACAATTATTATACAGATTATATGGATCAGAATTATTATATTGCACTACCACTGAACAGGCCTAGGCAAATATACAGTAAGCTTGTTTAAAAATATTCCTTCTTAAATCTTTGCAGGGAATAGTAAAAATTCTTAAGAAGTTGTTGCTGAAGACACATTTACACTGCAGAAACTAAAGACATTACTGTTTCAGTCTCTTTCAGTATGTGCTCATCAGCTGTATATCATCATGCAAATTAAGGGGCTTGTTTTTCATTTCCATTTAAATGTCACAGTAAACATTCAACACATTATTTCTTTGCATACTAACAGCATTTTAAATAACAGAAACTATCTCTAAATCTCAGTGGTGAAATGTGTTTTTAAACCCATTTAAACTGGCTCAACAGGAAGTTATGAACCATATCTCATGGATAATAAGAGAGCAAATCCCCCTTTTTTACTAATGCAAGACATTGCTTTTCACTTATAGCTTATAACTCAGGAAAAGGGAGATCTTTGGTGTGCAGCTCCATGCCATGCACATCCACTGGTCTCCCTTTCCACTCAGCAAATGTGGAAGAGGTGGAGGCAGCAGGCACAAAACAAAAGGATTCAGCCACCCTGACCTGACCATCTCAAAGGCAGGTGACTTTGGCTGAGCTGAACATGCTAAAATTACTTGTTAAATAAAATAAATATAATAAATAATACAAAATAAAATTACTTGCTAAACATGTTAAATTACTTCTGTAGTCATAAAGAACAATGCACACCTCCAAAAGTTTATTTATTTGGCCTAGCTTAGGATGTGGTGAATCACCATGTATTTAAATCTACCTAAATCACCATTTATGTAGTGATATATATTTCATATATTTCATATAATCACCATTTATGTAGTGCTTCTTCATAGATTCTTAAAACCCCAGGCCAGGATGACCAATTTAGACTATATATATATATATATCTTTTAAAAGGTTTAAAAATCAAGTAAGAAAATATCTTCTAAAATAAAGTCTCTCCAAGGGCTGATGATGTTGTTTACTGCTGCTGCAAGGTTTAGAAACAGAAATGAATTCTCCTCAGAGTTTTTCTGCAGAAGTAACCACAATGATTCAGAAGTGATGATTCAAGCAAACCAAATGACCACAAAACTACCTGTTGGATCCAGAACAAGATCATAGCAAATCAGAATTGCCAAATAGCCAGTTCCAGATCTAGGCTAAAATCAGCTCTTTGTCTTACACTAATGCTGAGAACTTAAGCTAAAACATCTGAGACAGCAAAGGAATCCAGTTGGTATCATATAGGAAATTAGTCCTGTTAAATTAGAACAAAATTAGTCCTATAAATTAGAACAAAAATGGACATTGCTGCCTGTACAGTCATATCTTTTCATTGAGAGTGAAGAAGAGAATGAAAAGAGGGAAAGAATTACAGATAGAAAAACATATATCAGAGTTAAAAAAATAAATATGTCTCCAAATAAAAAGCCACAGAAAAATAAAAGTCTTTGTGGATAAAGAATCCTGATTGGAAAAAAAAAATGCAGCTGTAATTTTACATGATTTTAAATTGAAATACAAATTATTCTATCTATTAATCCTGGATCTCAGGAAGAAGTTGTTTCCCTTGAGGGTGGTGGCTCAGTGGCACAGGCTCCCCAGGGAGGTGGTTGAGGCCCCATCCCTGGAGCTATTGCAGGGGAGGTTGGCCAAGGCTCTGAGCAGCCTGGGCTAGTTGAGGGTGTCCCTGCTCCCTGCAGGGGGCTGCACTAGATGCCCTTTGGAGGTCCCTCCCAGCCCTAAACATTCTATGATTCTATGAGTCACATTCTGCAGATCAGAGCCACACCAATGGCAGTGACATTGAAAGGCAGTGACATTGTGTCATGTTGGCAGTGGCATCACAGCCAACACAGTAACAGCTATGCTATTGCAACTCACAGTAAAAAATCAACAGATTACCCTCTGCTTGTGTTTTTGAAAAATTAGGGCAAATTTTTCTTTTACTTCAGAGATATAATGATGCCACATATCTGTAAGTATTGTTTCTCTAATTATTAGATAATCTCCCTTGCCTCTGTAAAGGGAAGGTATTGACTTTTGACTTTTTCTTATGATGAGGAGTTATCTCAAACAAAGTGCTGTTGACTACAATGAGTAAAAATAGAGTATCTTCCCAGGATCTATAATTCTTGATAAGTTTAGAACAGAACAGCACTGATCACTTTAAAAACACCTCCATGGAAGACTATTGAGGGAACTACAGGGTATGGCTTTAGTCAGACAATGCTTTGCAAGGGCAAACATGGAATATTCATGATGTTGGGCTGTTTGTGAATACCATTATAGGACATTAGGTGCTAGGAAGAGATGCTAGGATGAGATGCTAAATTGCCAAAGGTGCTTTNTAATATATATATTTTCAAATATATATGAAAAGACATTAAACTAACACCTTTATTAATGTGGTGACTGCTAGCACCATAGCCATCAGGAAATAGTCAGGCACTGGGTGTCTACTGTGACCTACCTTTCCAAGAAAGATTTCCATATGGAAAACATGTCCCTGTGATGACCAGTGCAATATAAACCCACCAGACAGGGAATATTCCACTTGTAATTAAAACATATGGAACATCTTATTTTCATTTTTAAGTCAAAAGAATGAGAAAGAAGTGTATTCCTGTACTATGACTGTGAGTTGTGTACTTAGCAGCATGGATGGGCACTAAAAGGCAGACATAGATCAGGACAGATATTTTCTCTCAGAAGTTCTGTATCATATTAAAATCTGATAAAAGCCACAGGAGCTTCCATGCTTAAACAGAAAAGATGGAAATGTAGGGCCAGGGAAGGAAAATTAAGGGTGCAAGGGATTAAATAAACAGAAAGTTTTAGACACAAACCACATAATCTTTCTATGTATACATTTATAAAATATATATTTTTTAGAGATGTTGAAATTATTAAGAGTTGTACAAACAAAATAAGGTTTAAAAACGTGGTCTATAGAAGAAAAGTTGAATTGGTCTTGTATGGGTCTATTGAGTTCTATGATTTCCTTATCAAACAAAAAATAAGTAAATCAGAACCTTATTTCACAATACTTGTCAAGTCTGCACATCCTCTGATTTCAAAACTCAGAAAGTTTCACATACATCATAGATCCAAGATTTGTAAATGACTTCTTTCTTCCTGGTAAAACAAACCAGAAGTCTCAAACACTGCCTTCTGCATTTTGAGTTGTTTGAAACTGTAAAATTGAGATAAATTTATTTTCAGGAGCTGGATCTATAATTTTTTAGTGAAAGGAATAGTGAAAGCAGACCTTAAAAAATAAACCTGAGGAAGATAAATAGTGTGTATTTAAACCCTGAAAGTATCCTGACAGAATAAATGTAACTAAAACATATAAAATGACATACTTGTTTTTCTAACTTCAATTTTTGAAGTTAAATATCTGTCCTACATTTATCTCACAAGCCTTGGATAAATTTCAAAATATATTGCATATTTTATCCTGAATGCCCCATTATCTACGTGATTATATTTATCAGAATATTTACTCTTTTGTTGTGGGAATTTATCCCTTGCACCATTATAAGCACAAAGCAGAAACAACAGGTTGTGAGTGCTCATCACCTGCAGCAGTGACAGCTAAAATGAGCACAAATTTCACAAAGGTATTTGAAGTTCATATATTCCTGCAATGTGATCTCACACTGAGAAAGGAGAAAATGTACTCATTGTAAATGTCACTACTTCTCAGCCTCTTCCTCTTGCCTTTTTAATTTATAATTAACAGAAGCATTGGCCTAAGAACAGCACCACTTTTCCTTCTAGCAATTTTCTAATGCTTTTACAGAATCCTTACTAGCTCTTCTTCTGAATCAATATTCTTATATGTTGTAAAATAAAAAGAACAAATATCAGGTTAAGCTCACTTGAATATAAGAAATCGAAGTGTTATCTTCTTCATGCCAAATTATGTGTCTGGATGTGATGAAAATGCATCACTTGTAGTAGAAATAGACACATCCTCTGTGATTTGAAGGAATATATCCAAAATAAGTAAGAATTTGCCCCCAAGATGTGGCTGCATTATCATGCTGCTCTCTCAGATAGCTCTATAGCAACATCACACATTCCTTCAAAACAACAGCACATCAAAGGATCATACCTGTCTTGCTCTGACTGCTTAAATCACTGCAACAATGCTGCTGTTGGACTTTAAAGAAATAATTGTTTTTAACTAGAGGACATTCGCTGCAGTGAATCACTTGAGGAGAGGGAGAGCTATTGTTGTGTTTTTTGAAATAACCTTCAGAGATGAACTTGGAAGCCAGCTACTTCCATTTAAGATGCTGTCCCATTGCAAAAAAAAAAAACACCCAACAAGCTTTTTTAATGGACACATCTGTTGTTTCAAAGCATTTTCCCTGTGAGGTGTTTGTATATTATCCTCACTACTACATCTAGACCATGAAGTATAGCTCAATGAATAACTAACAGATGATTACATTTATGAGTAAAGACCACTCATAGCAGACAGCTACTTCCTACAGGTGACAAGCAATCTTCAGCTAGGGCTTCACCTGACTAGTCATTCTGGGACATGATCACAAGGGCTGGAGACTGATGAAATTATCCTGTCCAACATCAAACACAAAGTGGTTGTAAATCAGCTGAGGATGTGGCAGGAGGAGAACAACTCATTCTTTATGCACTACTGTCAGCTCTTTCACCCAGTAGCTACATTAAGAACCCTAACAACGTCATTAATTGACCTCCTGAAGAAATTGGTAAGTTTTTATTATTGACATTCATATAAATTTAGTATTCATTCAAAGGGGAAAACCCTAAGAAACACAAAGCTGTGTTATTGTAAAGCAGGAAAATGTTTAATTAGTGGGGGTTGGACTGTATTGGGACAACACTCTCAAAATACATACATAATATGCCCATTGTAACTCTGATTGACCATGTAGATGCTCAGCTGACAGACCATTATCATATCCCAATGGTTTGCTCCATAAAAAGAAAATTATCAAGTCTGACCTCTGCAATATAATATTTTCTTTCTATAGCATAATAG
>VYZU01015158.1:0-18013 GCA_013401355.1 Ceyx cyanopectus | reverse complement strand
TGCAGGGGTGCTTTGGAGGGGGGTGGCTCTTAATGCGTCTGCTTGTCAGGCTGAGGCTGGCAGTACCGCTGCACTGAACATTGGGAGCTTACATGAATAATGAATAGTTGTCACATGAATATTTTAGAGACACAGTCCTGAGGTCTCCCAGTGCTGCCTTAGAGGAAAATGAAGGAAAAGTTGTCCAGAAAGAACAATGTTTCCTTTAGGCAAAAATGCACTGGTGTCGTTTGGGTTTTTTTGACTTTTTTTTTTTTTTTTTAAAAAAAAAAGAGCTGCTGCTCCTAAACAATTCTCAGATTTGCATCAAAAACTGGAACAGTGGTTTGGCTCCAAGGCAGAAGAAGCTGGGAGGGGAGCCAGCCCTTCTGACACCAGTCGATGATTACAGTGGGATAGAAGGGCAGCAGATTTTACTTTGTCTGTGCAATGGTTTTTGAGAAGTCCCAAAGCCATGGCCACCCTCCAAAGAGCCAGCAGTGCTGGGCACTCAGCTAATGCACTTCAAAGGAGCAGCAGGAGGTTTGCTGGTGCACAGGAGGCGCTTTCTCCCCTGGGACAGCACTGCTCTCCAGCCCCAGCACTGCTGTCAAAGAGCTGAGTTGCCAAAACCAAGGCCCAGTGGTGAAAATTGTGTTCATTTTGCACGCTGTGGGAGCTGCTGCATCATACGGGAGCAGGCTGCAAATCAACAGCCCTGTCAGACTTCGCAGCTCCCCTGTGCTCTCCTTGGCTGTCTCCACTCTTGTCAGGCACACACAAGTGCCAAGTCACCTCTGTACAGCTGTTGTGACAGCACCTCTTCCTCGGTGGCCCCTTCCACTGCTTGTGAT
Source organism: Ceyx cyanopectus (assembly GCA_013401355.1). Lineage (NCBI taxonomy): Eukaryota > Metazoa > Chordata > Aves > Coraciiformes > Alcedinidae > Ceyx > Ceyx cyanopectus. The sequence continues at coordinate 17,180 of VYZU01015158.1, read as the reverse complement.
TAGCCTGTGCAGATGTGTCTTCTAGGAGAAGCAGGTTTAGGTAAAACCAGAAGCGGCCCGTCTTGCTCAGGTAGGCATGGTGGAGCAACAGGGATGTGATGAGAAACACTGCAATTAGAAATAGGCAATTGAGGCTCTAGCTGAGACTCTGATGACTCTGTCACTCAGGTCACTCAGTCTCTTATCTCCTTTAGCATTGCTGCACCCAAAGTGACCCTCGCTGTGCTGCTGGCATCAGAATTAGTTCCTTAGTGTTTATGAAGCATGCAGAGGTGAATCTGCTGCAAGAATGGGGGAGATTTGGGCATTTCTTCAGAAGCTCCCCCAAAGGTGGCAGAAAGTATCTGCAGTGATGGTCCCTGGAGCACTTCAGTCTGGAAATGTGGAATGGTGGGGAAAAAAGGCAGCATGTGGGAAATACATCCCCATCAAAATGCACAGATCTTTGCTTTTCATGTTACCCTCAAACCTCACCACCCCTGGGATGTACAGAGGGTTGAAGGCTGGGGAGCAAGCCTGAGCCTCATTTTCCCACCACACCAGCACTTCTGCCCATCCTTGAGTGTCTCTATTTCCAGTTCGTGCCACTGGATGTCCCATGGGAGGCCATTGAGCTCTGTGCTCTCTACTGGTGGCTGTGTCACCAGTCAAAGACTGCAACAGTGCTGAGGCTACACAGATGGGATTGTTAAAGCATTTGGCCCCTGGTCGGGCAGCCTGGGAACAGCATCACGCGTGCCTGGGCTGTGGGGTTAGAAGTTCTGCCAGACCCAAGGCGTGGGGAAGGGCCAGGCTGGCTGGCTGTTCTGGTTGGTGATTATGCAGTGTAGAAGGAAGGTAACTTTTAACTGAAGTACAAAAGAAATAGAATAATGAGCACTAGTATTACTGCCTTTGTGCCCACATAAAGACCTCAGATGGTTTTCTTAAAGATGACTTGATTAAAATTGAATTTACTAAATCGTTGCACACTGTCTGCAGCCCACCAGCCTTCCACTGAAGCACCTCATAAATGAAAAGGCGAACACTGAGTCCTCTTTCATCTGTCTTAATTGCCTTTAGGAAGCAAAGGAGGGGCTGGGCCAGGTTGGTGGTGGTGGCAGAGCCCGGGATGAGCATGGCAAGGGTTCAGACGTCCTTGGGAAATTTATGCTGTACGGCTGCCCGCTTTGAAAAGAAGAAAGGAAGAACTGCGTCTTCCTAACGAGTCTTTATCATGGGGAAGCATCACGTAGTGCTGAGCATGAGAAAAGCCCACTCCTGCCCATGGGGTTTTGCATGCTGCTCTGCTGCTGGCGGCCAGCACCTGAAGTTAAGCTTTGCCTGCCTGTGGTGTTTTCCAGGGATTAGCCAGGTTATTCTCCGATTACAACTGATATACATTACAGAGTTATAGTCAAAGGTGTCTGGCCTTAACCCAACAGCCATAAAGGAGAAATGGTTCATAAATCAGTCCACTGTGCAAGAACAGGTCAAGTTGTTTATTAATTTAACCTCTTCCATCTTGACTGGGACCGACTTCAACAGCTGCTGCCAAAACCCCTTTGATGGTTCCCTAGCTGGGCGGGCAACATCCTCCATCCTGCAGAGATGACCAGACGCTGGCTAGATTGTGACAGCTCTCACAGTACGCCTTCCATCACCACGTCCAGGATCCCTCTTTGATCCAGGATCCCTCTTTGATCCAGGATCACTGTCAATGCTCGTATGCACTCTTTGCTGTGTTGGGATGGTGCAGACCAGGGTTGGGGACCTCTCCTTGGGCTGGGTGTGTTACGGGGCACAGGCAGCTTGCAGCTTTCCCTGGAGGGACAGACAAAACCCCTGCCCCCACTGCTGGCTGCTGGGTCGGGGTTTCACATGCCTCGCTGCTGGCGTTGTTTGCTTCCCAGAGATAGCATCTGCACCAGGCCAAACCAGTAGGTGAAACCAGTCCTGGCAGCCACCGGCACTGCTGTGGGCTGGGTGGGGGTTCACAGTATTGCCCCTCTGCCAGGGCTCCTGCCACAGCAGAGATGCGAGGCACTGTGTACTCCACGTTTTATTATTGCCATGTGTTAATGGTGGGACTGGTGGCTGATGTGGAGTGAGATGGTTAGTGCTGGGTTGGGGAAGAAGAGTGTTGGAGAGATGTGTCCATGCTGAGAGCCATGGGGAAGTGAGGGATGGGACAAGCAGTGCATGGAAATGAGCATATGGACAGGCAGGGCAGTGTGGGGATAGATGGAGGTACATGCGTAGGTTTGGGTGGACAGATGGATGTGCAGAGCAATTGAGGCTGGATAGGCAGATGGATGAGCAGGGCACAGAGTCACAGAATCACAGAATGTTAGGGGTTGGAAGGGACCTAGAAGATCATCTAGTCCAACCCCCCTGCCAGAGCAGGATCACCTAGACCAAGTCACCCAGGAACAGATCCAGGTGGGTCTTGAGTGTCTCCAGAGAAGGAGACTCCACAACCTCCCTGGGGGATGGATGGATGGATGGATGTGGATGGATGGACAGGTAGGCAGGGCAATATGGGTGTGGATGGAGGAACAGGCTTAGGAATGGATGGAGACATGGGCAGAGCAGCATGGGTCTGGGCAGGTGGACAGCCAGGGCAGCGTGGGGTGGACTGAGGTACGTGATTGGGGGCAGGTGGACAGAAGGACGAGCAGCGCAGCGAGTGGACTGGCGGGCGAGTGGTCCTTGAGCACTTTATCGCACGGAGCGATTAAGGGGCAGGTCGGTGACCGACGGCCCCGACGCAGCCGATCCCGGCGGGGCCTGTCCCGGGGAGCGGCGGTGCCGGTAACGTGGCGCCGCCCGGCGGCGGACGCGGGAAGCTCGGGGCCTCCCCGGAACCCGCCTCCCCGGAACGCTGCTCCGCGGGCAGCGGGGCGCGGCGGAGGAAGCCCGGCGAGCCCGCAGAAGCGGGGCGGCCGCCCCTTCCGGCTCCGGCGGCGGCATGGGCAAGAAGCGGGGTCCGGGGCTGGGCCGCTGCCTGCAGCGGCAGCACGGTCTGGGGCGCCGCGCCGCCTCTTCGTGGGTAGGGTGCGGGGACTGGGGCCGGGGCGGCGGGAGACCTGGGAGGCGCGGGCTGACGACGGCCTCTTATCCCCGCAGCTGCATGTCAGCGAGGTGGACAATGAGCGCGGCCCGGAGCTGCGGTCGGCGCCCGAGCAGAGCCCGCTGGAGGAGTTCCTGGCCACGGCCGAGCTGGCCGGCACCCGCTTCGTGGCCGGTGAGGGGCCGGGACGGGTCCTGGGCTGCGGCTGGGCTCGGGTAGGGGCCTAGTGAGGGGAAGCCTTGGGGCCGGGGCAGATCGAGGCTCTGAGGGGTGGGCGTCCCGGGGTGGGGGGCCACGGCAGCGGTTGTGGAACAGGGGAGTGGGAGTAGGTGCGGGGCTGGCAGGGGGTTGGCCGGGCAGGGGGCAGGGGATGGCTCACCATGGGTCGGTGGCAGGGCCGGTGGCAGCAGCGAGGGTTGGGTGACGGGCTCGCTGTTCCCGCAGAGCGTCTGAACATCCAGATCGTGTCTGCCCAGAGCCGCAGCGGGCTGCTCACGGCCCAGGAGGCCCAGCGTGTGCAGCAGCTGCAGGAGGAGAACCGTAAGTTCCTGCGCATTCCCCGGAGGTGAGTCCTGCGAGGCTGGGTGGGCTTAGCCCCTGGGTGGCTGCAGGCTTGGGGAGAGCCCTCTGCTTTGCCAATAGCCTGCTTTGGGGGAACCCCCTGAAGCAGGAAGCCCTGCCCTGCACTAGCCTGCTGTGAGCTGCAGCACAGGTGCCTGCCTGCCACGTGGGTGCTGCCAGCCCCAGCCCATCTGTCCTGATTGTGTGGGTTTTCTGGTCAAGCCCTGGCACTGCTGGAGCTGATGCATCCAGGCCCCCCAGCAGTCCTTTCTAGAGCTCTGTGCTTGGTGGACAGAGAGATGAATTCACCATCTTAAATGCCTTACAGATCTTAGCTCAAAGAAAGCCAACAGCTTTGTGAGATGTAGTGTGCTTAGGGTAGTGTCCCCTCAGCTAGTGAGGTTTGGAAGCAGCAAGGGAGGGTGGCATCCTAGAAGCTGCTAAACCCAGGTGCCCACGTGTGAGGCTCAGCATAGCTGCAGTGTAGCTTGGTGCCTGTGTTCTCTAGGGGTGGTTATTGCAGTAATGTAACTGGTCTTAACTTCTGACTGCTCCAAAATGGGCTTCTTCCAGGCCACATTGGGACAGGACAACCAGTGCAGAGGACCTGAAGCAAGCTGAGAGGGAGAGCTTTCTCCAGTGGAGGCGGCAGCTTGCCCAGTGAGTATGGCACCTGTGCCTGGGGAAGTAACTGGTGGGATTTGGAGACATGGGAAGCAGTGGGTTGTATTTATCCTTGTTGGACATATAAACATCAGTAGCTCCTTTTACTTTTTGGAAGGCTTGGGCATCCCCATCACAGTCCAGATACATCTTTTTTTGTGAGCTCTGCAAAGCTGTCTTGCATTTGCATGTTCTTGTGCTGATTACAGTGGAAATTCTTCAGGAATTCTCCATCAACAGGATGGAATGTGATGTTCTGCCCTTGCCTGTGGAGTGGAGAGGTGGTGAATGTGTCTTCCAAGAAGGACTTGTGTGCTGCTCTGAATAGAGGGGCAGTGCTACCAGCCTGTGTACAGCAGCTTGTGCTGCATCTGCTGGCCTGGAGGGTTAGGTGGTACCTCCTGACACCTTGTGAAGCTGTGTTTGCCCTGAGTAGTTGTTCAGGCAGTGGTAGTAGTGAATCAAGGGCTGTGTAGAGCCATTTCAAGTACCATTCCCAAAATTTGTTACTTGTTTTTTAGGTGGTGCTTGTTTGGATAATAACTGCTGGCATTTGGAATAATTTCTTTAGTTTATTACTGTGGCTCTGAAACTTTGTGGGCAGCCTTTTGATTAGATTTTGCTCTTTCCACTGTTTACTACTTCTCCATTGGCCTGATCAGGGGCCATTGTGACACAGCTGAACCAGAGCTCCTGGCAGCAGTTTACCCACAGGCTTGATCTGTTTGCAGAGATAGCAGAGATAGTACCTATTATATGGGGCTGATTTGATACCTCTCTGAAACTACAGCCTCTTGGCTCTAAGGAAGAACTGATATGCCTGACACAGGCCAAATATGACCATGGGCTTTTTTCTGTTTTGCCTTAGCCTTGAGGAAGAAAAAAAGTTAATTCTAACCCCTTTTGAAAGAAACTTGGAGTTCTGGCGTCAGCTTTGGAGAGTCATTGAAAGAAGGTAAATCACTGTGTGCTTTTTTTAGTGTAATGCTTAATGTGTTTTCCTAAATTTAAGATTTTGAGTCAAGCCTCAAGTGTTTGTAAAGGAACAGGAAAAGCCATTCCAGTTAGTAATGTTTTATTATCAGCACTGATTTGGGTTTGAAGTGACCAAAAGACAAGGTGGAAAAGGGCAGCTGTGCAGTGGTGCTGGCTCTCAGCACTGTGCTTCTGCAGGTGGTTCACTTTGTGTCTCTGATTCTTCAGACACTACTGGGCTTGACCTCTTCCAGTACTTCTGTGTAGGAGCCTTCTTTTGAGAACTCTCAGGTCTTTTGGCAAGATTAACCCTTTCCTCTCTTTCTCAACCACACAGCTGCAGCCTGACGTTCCGGGGCAGGAGGCAGGGGAGATCAGCTAAATAATTCTGGGAAAGAAAGAGCCTCTTGGTCCTTGGCCCCCTGGCATGCAGGGCAGTTGCAGCAGTGCACAACAGACAACAGCCTGTCCCATCCCAGCAGCAGCGTGGCTTGCTCTGCTGGGCTGTAACACAATAGCAGCCCTATCTGCTGCCTTCATCTAACTGGGGCATTTCATTTCACTAGTAATTAAATTTGAGATCATCTCGTCTGGTTTGCCTAAAATTGAAAAATACTTCACCAGTGAGGTCATGATGAGCTGGTCCCCTCACAGAGGTGGCTTTGTACAGGGTGCTGCTGGGCCTTTGGCTGAGGGAGAGCTGGGTCGGGAGCACCCACTGTAGGGTGTGTGATGTGCAGTGGGAGTGCATTGTGCTTTGTGAGGTGCCTGGAGTGTGCTGTTAGTGCCCTTATTGGAGCTTTTTATTTCATGCAGAGTGAGGACACTCTTTTTTTCTCTCTCTCTCTCTCTCTCTCTCTCTCTCTCTCTGGAAATTGTCCAGCCCTTAACCTTACCAGATAATCTGATCTGTTGTCAGCCTTTCCTTGTGTTTGCTCCAAGCCAGCTTGCAGCAGTGTGGTTCAGTAGCTTCTCTGTAGCCTATCCCTGCACCATGGTATCAGCTTTCCCTCATATTGATCTTTGAGTTTCTGTAACTGTTCAGTATCTCTTTGTACCCAAGCAGTTTATTAAATGACTCCCTTGGGGGTTTATTGATTTACTTTTTTTTTCTTATCCATAACCAACTGCCTAGTGAGGCTTGAAATTTTTCCATGGTGTTCTGAGGCTGTCCCAAGTTAACTGGAATTCTTGTCAAACAAATAGAATCAGCACGTGGCAACCAGTATTTTCAATTGCCTATCTGGAGAAGCTTTAGTGCAAGAGGATGTAATTAATTTTTTCCCTCCCTTGAAAAAAGGAGCATGGATGCCTCTGGTGTCTGAAACCAGGGAGTTTAATTTGTGTGTAGAACTGATGAGTCTTGCTCGTGTATGTGGTGGCAGCTGGGTGCCTGGGTTTGGAAGGCATTTCCTAAAAGCACACTGCACAGCCATGCTTGCATGGGGGAGCAATGTATTTTACTAGAGTCTAAGACTTTCCTTTCACTGTTCTATGCTTTTTGTGACTGGAGGAGTGCAAAAGAAATTCTGAAAATGCCTAATAGCAAATGCTTGGACTCTGCAGGTCATTTGTTGGAGACTTGTACATCTTGTTCCATGCAAAGTGGATGTGTCCAGGATATCTTGCAATGTGGGAACACACCTCTTTTTCCTCTCTGCAGCCACCCTGCTGCAGTTTTGGGGACAGACAGAAATTTAATCATGTCATCACAATTTTTAGTAACATTCCAAAAGACAGAGTACCTCCACTCTGATTCTTGCCTGCTGGGTATTTCTGAAGGATACATGGATTGGCAAAACTCACACATTTCCTTTCCCCTACAGAGAATTTGCCAAGTGAGGCAGGAATTCTGTACATCAGTACTGGCTTGTAGCATAAGCACAGCTCAGCTGGGGCATGTGGGAGGCTGAGCTGCTTTGTTAATTCAGTAAAGATACTTGGTTTTAATTGTATTATGCTACTATTACAATTCCAAGCAAAACCTGGAAGTGAATAATGTGCTGTGCCTTGCTGCTCTCTGAAAGAATACTTTATGGGATTTAATTTATTATTTTTTTTTTTCAGTGATGTTGTAGTCCAGATAGTGGATGCCAGAAACCCCCTTCTGTTTAGATGCCAAGATCTGGTAAGTAAACTACTTTCTTGGACTTTGTCTTGATTTTATTTCTTAGAGCTGATGTGATTTACTTTTTAACATGTTCAGCCACCTCAAAACCATTCTGCTGTTGTGCCTAACTGGATATCTTTTTTTATGCAAGTAGTCTGGCATCAAATTGTATTTGTATATAGCTCTTAGCAGATGAGGTGTTTACACACTTGGCCAGAAACAACCAGTATGGCAGTAGTTGCATGCTCCAGTTTGTTCTTGGAGCTGTCTGCTAAACACCAGTCCCATCTAGCCCAGGGGACTGTAAGCTTAGCCATGCTTGTGTGGAGCTGGGTGAGGTAACTCATCTTGCTCCTCTTATACCACCTTGTGGGGAAGAGAAGTCCAAAGCAGGGCACAAGCTGATCCTTCTCATTTGTTTTGGTTTGTTTTGTTTTTTTCAGGAAAGTTATGTTAAGGAAGTCAGTAGTGACAAGGAGAACATGATCCTGATCAATAAAGCAGACCTGCTGAGTGAGGAGCAGCGTGCTGCCTGGGCACAGTTCTTTGAGAAGGAGGGTGTGAAGGTGGTGTTCTGGTCAGCTCTGGCAGAGTGCAGGCGACTGTCTGGAGAACCAAAGGTACTGTGGGTCACTGGTTACAACTGGGTATCTGCTGGTCTGCCTCTGACTTCCTTTGTAGTTAGGCTTGTGAGGTACCTGGGCACCTTTCTAGGAATAGCACAGTTCTTGTCTTGAGGAAGGATCATTGTAAGGACCTGTGTGGCTGTGAAACAGCATTTGGATGATTGAGTGAGGAGAATAAAGTGGTGAACAAAGTGGTGTGTTGATTGCTCACTGTTTACAGTGTTTGCAGTTTCTTGAGGTTAATGACATAAGTAAATACTGACCTAGAATGTAAACTTGCTCCTCAAGGCTACTGATGAGTAGCTACAGAAGCAACCCTTGCAGATCTCTGTTTGCAGACTCTCAACTCACTGACAGAGTTGGAATCCTTCTCGAGAGGGATGCTGTGAGGACATAGTTTTCTGTACAAAGGATTTTTCTCAGGGAGGGGAGGTATTTTTTAGAGATCCTAAAGTACCTGAGATACTTTCTACCCAGTAGAACAAACTGCTGCTGCCCCAAGTTACATGTTACTGACAGGTGTCACTTTCAGGTTTTACTGTGTTCCTCTGTTAGAGCTGTCACTATTTAGCTGTGGAATATCCTGTATCTCCTTCCAAACAAACCTAGTATGTTCAGCTTGCTTACAGATAAAATGTTTTTACAGAATGATTTAAAACTGAGACTGAAAGTATTACTTCTGGTTTTCTTTTTGTTTTTTGAAGGACTTACAAAAATACTGTTGTTATGAAAGGGTCTATTCTTTTCAATGTGAACTGGTTGAAGGGAAGAAATATTAAGAATTGGACTGAAGACAAGACAGCTTGAAATAATTTTAATGACATATCTAGTCCTGAAACAAAATGGGTTTGGACATTAGATTATTTTTGGAAAATATAGTCATTCCTATTACTAGGAACACTTGGTAATTTTAAAATAAATGTTTTTTCTGGGTTCTGCTGCTGTCGTGGGTAAGAGTGCTGTGGGTGTGCATGCATTCAGGGTTGTACTTCTGGAGAGAAACCTCTAACAAGTTCACAGTGAAGCTAATAGTCCCTCTTGGAACACTTTTGTCATTCTCCTAAAATGAGCTAGTTGTTTCTACATCCTTAAGATCCCTAAAAAACTGTGTGATACAAGCAGTGAATTGTTAGCTCTTGGGGTCTTACTGATGAAAGCAGCTGACTGCACCACAGCAAGAGCAGTCAACAGCAAGACTTACCTTTGCATTTCACCTATGGAACATTGTTCACACAGGAACTGGATGCTGGAGATGTAGGAGAGGACCCCAGTGATTCTGAGGAGGAAAGCTCCACTCAAGACAACAATGACATTGCAGAAGATAGTGCAGAAAGCACATCTATGGGCAGTGCTCTGCTAACTGAAAACCAAATTCTGGTTAGTGATGATGACAGCAGTGATGAATATGAAGACTGTGAAGATGAGGAAGAGGAGGCCTGGCAAACCTGTTCTGAAGATGAGGACAACATAAATACTATTGCCTCAGAGAGGATAGAAAGCAGGACTGATGGTGCTGCAGTGCAGCAAGTGGCACAGGAGCAGAACAAGAACGTCAGGAACTTCAGCCATCTGGTACAGAGAGATGAGCTGCTGAAGATCTTCAAAACTATGCATAATGGACCAAGGGTGAAGGATGGAGAAGTCAATATTGGGCTGGTGAGTTGGACTTTGTACTTAAATGGAACTTAATCAAAAATTTAATTCCTTGTGCCTTCCATGTTAAAAAATGATCTTGTAGCCTGACTTCCTTTTAAGGGTAAAAAAACCCCTAAGCACAATTTACTGAGGGTTTTGTGCAGAGATTAATTCTGAAGTTTGTGGAGCTCAGTGTTCCCCACTGCTTGTTGCCTTTTTTTTTCCTTTTTTTTTTTTTNTTTTTTTTTTTTTTTTTTTTTTTTTTTACATTTTATTGAAGTATTGCTGTGTCAGAGCTTTGCCAGTCTTCTGGCATTGCCCTGCCTGATCTCACTGTTCTTTGTCACCTAGGTGGGTTACCCCAATGTTGGCAAAAGTTCAACCATCAACACAATCCTTAGAAACAAGAAAGTGTCAGTGTCTGCGACACCAGGCCATACAAAACACTTCCAGGTATTGCTAACAAAACACAATCATCTTTCTATTATTTCATTTCCCCAGTGGAAGAGATTTCTGTTATGAAGTAGTTACAACCATGTGGACTCAGAGACTTCTGTTTTCCAACGTGCCCAGCAGAGTAGGTTGCAGAGGGATGGGCTTGGCATGTGCAATTTTGGAACTACAGTTCTTGATTTCAAGCACTTGCCACAGTTTTGAGTTGCTCATGAGAGCTGCTGTGCAGTGGGAGATGTTGCCCTGCCCTGATTTTATTTGGGTAGCTTGGCTCTTCTTTCTTCAACAGCAGTCGTGAGGAGAGAAACTCTGAAAAGTGAGTGCCCCTCTGAATAGCTTAAGGTCAAGCTTTCAAACCATCCTTCTTGTCCACAGTCATTGCTGGGAATTAGTCCAGTTATGCTGCTGTTCTCATGTAGATCAGGATCTTAGTTTTGAGGTAGTAACTCCAAGGCTATAATGAGCATGGTGGGATTTGTACAACCTCCTACCTGCTTCGAAAGGTCCCGTGCAGTTAAAGGTTTCTGGAGTGCTTTCTCCTCCCACATCAGATCTTAGAGCTGAAGATCTTGCTGCCCCCATCTGGACACCTTCTTTATGAACCTTGGAAGTGCTGTGGTCATCCACATGAGACTTCCTTAATTCATTATTGGCTGTGGCCAGCAGGGAAGATATGTTAGTAGAATTTTTGCTTACTCTCATTTGCATCCATGTTTCATCTATGCATTTTATATTTTGTTTTGGTTTTGTTTTGTTCCTTTTTTCTCCATGGACACCAACTTACCTTGGTGAACTCATTGGTGATTTATTGTGTAGACCCTGTATGTGGAGCCTGGCCTGTGCCTGTGTGATTGCCCTGGCCTGGTGATGCCATCTTTCATCTCTACCAAGGCAGAAATGATTTGTTCTGGAATTCTGCCTATAGACCAGATGAGGGACCATGTCCCACCCATTTCTCTAATATCCTTTGCATGAGGTTTGTGAGTGTCTTATGAGTGTTGGATCTGGAATATGCAAAGTGGAGTGTTCCAGCCCTGCTGGGGGCACACATGCTCATGTGTTGAGGGTGCTGGGGATGCACATTGTGACAGCAACCTTTTTGTGTTGGTCGTTCTCCATCTCATTTCAAGTTTCATGTTGTCAGACTTGCATCATTTTTCTGGGTTGTGATAAAATCCAGAAGTCATTTGCAATGTCTACTCTTGGAGTGACTGGGCCAGGATTACTTGTGTGGCTGAAAATCACCAGGTGGTTTCCTTCACTAGCTTACGTTTGCCAGCATATCCCACGGAACATTTTGGAAGCAACCTATGGAATAAACATCATCAGGCCAAGGGAAGATGAGGATCCAGATCGAAAGCCAACAGCTGAAGAGCTGCTGACAGCATATGGATGTGAGTTGCATATGGATGTGAGTTGTTGCACACATATGCTGTGTGCAGAGTCCTGAGCACAGTCTAAGGGGAACTTTTTAAACCTGGCCCCAGCTCAGGTTTATCATGTGTTGAATCTCCCTGTTAGCACTTGACCCCCTCTCAGGAAGGGCCTTTGTTAACAGCTCCTCTGTGTTGCAGTGATGCTTTGCCAGACATCCCCCAGATGCCCTGGTTGTGTTGAGCATGCTGGTGAACACCCTGCCAGTCTCTCTACTGTGGTGTGATGCTCTCATCTTTTAGATACCTCCCATCAATTGGGTCTTGATTTAGACTTTAAAGAGTGCAGTGAAGGTTTATCTCCTTTGTCTGATTTTCTGATGCAGTTAATCCTCTCTGGCCTTAAAACAAACATAAAAAACCCAGCAGGTTTTCTGGTAGTAGGGAGATGTCAGCTCTCATCATTCCTTTCAGGTTAGGATGCTTCTGCAATCCTCCTGCAGTCAGCAGTGTTCCCTCTTGTCCCTGCTTTCCCCAACAGAAGCCTCTTTCTAAGGGAATTTTTTTTTTTTTTAGAAAGGATATAAATATGCAGTTAAGCAGCAGAAAAGAATGTGTAAATTCTTTTGTTGTACTGACAGAGAATGTACTTTGGATTTGTCTTCCAGATATGAGAGGCTTTATGACAGCACATGGGCAGCCAGACCAGCCCAGGTCAGCTCGATACGTGTTAAAGGATTATGTCAGTGTAAGTTCTGTTTCTTGTCTGTTTTCTCTCCTGCTAGAAGGTCAACTGAAGGTTTCACTAGAGCATGAAGCAGTATAAATAAAATAGTCCAATGAAGTGAATTTTATTTCTCTGTACAAAATCACCATATATAAAAATACTCTTGTAAATTGGGCTATTTTTGTGTTTTGAAAGAATAAAAGGAATTTCTCAAGCTGCATATTCTTGAAGATAATTGCTTGAAAAGAAGGTGTTAGCTGAATAAATTATCATATCCCTGAAACATGCAGCAGATATCCAGGAAATTAACCCATATTGTGTAGTTTGGCCAGTGTTTGGTGCTAACAGCTGTAGTTCTGAGTGTTGTAATGACATGTACTTCTACAGCACCTCTCAGCAACTTATTGCTGAGTATTTCTTACTGGAATCCTGCATGGCTCTTGAGAGTTTTGCACTCTGTTTGCAGCTGGAAATGGTTCTTTAACTTGGAAGTCAAGTCAGTTTCTCCTGGGAGGAGAAATGAAGTGTACTGTTAGTGTGCCACTATGAGCCTCTGGACTTCCAGGGATCTTTGGATTGTTGTTCTTTCTTCTCTGTGTATCTCTCTGAGTGTTCTGTTTGTTGTTTGTTTGTTTGTTTGTTTGAATAACTGTATCCCATTACTTTGGCAGGGGAAGCTGTTATATTGCCATCCACCTCCTGGCATTGACCCAAATGATTTTCAGCACCAGCATGAAAGATGCCCAGAGATCAGAACTGTGCAGGCCAGCAGAGAGGTGAAGCCAAAGAAGAATGCCAAAGCAAAGCAAATAGAAAATGTGGTGGACAAAACATTTTTCCACCAGGTAAATTCTGGAGGAGATTTATTCTAGGAGTTTTTACAGCAGTGCTGGTGTGCCACAGTTACTGCAAAAAAAAATAGCTTTGAGGATGGAGGGCTGCTGGGTTGAGTTATTGGTGTTAGATGCCATTGGCATCTGCACCTAATTTCTACCCAAGAGCTCTCTGTTCTTTTTATTATCTCCTAAATCACTGTGAATGTCCCAGGTGACTGGAAGTAGCTAATGAGGTGCACAAAGTTGGTTTTTAAAAGGTCAACAGGGTGACCCTTGTCATTATAGATCAATCAATCTTGAGCAAACAGGAGTGTGTCTGGGAAGGAAGATGAGGAAGGAGGGTGGTGTGACACAGTGGATGACCAGGAATATGGTTTTGGACTAACAGGTCCTTAAAACTAACTTTCCTTTCTTGAGATGACATATTTAGGGGACTTGATGAGCTTCTTTAAGACAACTGACTTAGTCCTACATGGTTGTTCTGACTCCAAACCCAAACTCGCATGAAATGAACACAAAATAATTTAAAATCTGAGAACTTTCAAAATGAAGTGGAAAATGGGAATTTTACTTGTGTGCTTCTTCACAGGTCCCACAGTGGTCTGTTTTGCCCCTACACTACTGAAAACTTTATTAATGACTAAAAATATGAAGTCTATGACTAAGTCTGCATCCCTGAGCAGGGTCAGAGCAGGGTGTTTAGCAGTGAGGAGGATGGGTCCCAGGATAGTGTGATCATTCTGCCTGGGTAGCTGGATGTGAACAGTGTTTGTTTCAGCACAGCTCCAGATAGTCAGGCATTTTGAAAACAAGAACTCAGACCCTTTTCAAAAAACAGTGAGCTGGTTCAGAAAATTACAACCTGAAAAGAATTTTTGGGATTACCAGACTCTTCCTTTGGCTGCCCAAAGTGCTGGCATGAGCTGTGACCCTGGCAGTGCTACCCACGCTCTGGTCTTCAGCAAGTTATTTTAGTTCTGGCTTTCACAGACGCCGGATTTCTTTGCAAAGACAAAGAGTTGTGTGCAAATCAGAGGCTGTGAGAATCAGTCTAATCGGCTAATGTCTGTGTCTCATCAGCACTCTGCCTCTGCTTGCAGTGGTAGATGCTGAGGAGCTGGCCCGTGCAGGCACAACTGGAGCATGCTGGCAGCTGTGTGGCCTGACCTTTCCTGCAGCTCTGGAGCTGGGGGCTGAGCAGGTCTCGGTGGTTTTGAGCTTGCTTGTGCCTGGCTTTGTTAACCTGTGGCAGTTCCTTCTGGTCAAATGTCTTTCTCTTTGGTCACTGGTGGTTGTCTCCTTGCAGGAGAACGTCCGTGCGCTGATGAAGGGGGTCCGGGCTGCAATGGGCTATCGGCCTGGCAGTGGCCTTGTGCCTGTGACTGCTCCCAATCCTGGAAATGTGGTAGGAAAACCCTGGAAAAAACATGGAAACAGGAATAAGAAGGAGAAAATCCGTAGGATCACTAAACACTTGGAGGCTTAGCTGGGGCACCAGTGCCTGGTCTTTCCAGGACAGGGACTGCACTGTCCAGCGGGCATGAACTGAGAAGAAAACAACAAGTGGACATCACTAGCTCACGTGGGAGCTCCGTGCTGTGGACTGGCCTGGGCAGGGGCTGAGTGGGCTCTGGTAGTTGGAGCTCATCCCTTCTGAGCACTGAAGAGACCTGGCTGTTCATGTTATCTGGAAGCCAGCCCAGATGTTTGAGTGCTGCTGAAACATCCTTTCAATAGGAGCAGATGGAGACACGTGGGAATGTATTTTCCTTCCATAAAGGATGTACTTTATAGCTGTCCAGATCAAAGCAAGCCCAGTAAAACTGACTAAAATCTTTAAACAGCTGAATTTCAATGAGTGATGTTTGTTACATTTGAGACAGTGTTGCTGATCTGACAGACACTTTAGCCTGTTGAAAAATGAGGTCAAAAGTTCTTTATTGCCCTCTTCCTCCTCTGCTCTACCACCCTGATTCTGTACAATCCAGTATTGAAACCACTCCCTATTTCCCAGCCTAAAGCAGAGTGGAGCACGACACACTGTGCAAGAAAATGCTGCTTTTATGTCCTTCACACTGAGCTGGTATCAGTTTTTCTTCTGTGTGACTTGTATTGGTATTTTACAGCATAAGCTCTGTGTGACTGGCCAAAACTCTGGTGCTAATTTGTTCTTAAATATAGTTGAGATTTTACCTCCTGCATGAAATAGTGTTCTGTTTCACTGACCTCTCAGGCACTGACCTAGTCACTGAAGTGTCATGGTAGCTGATTTTAATCAGTGCATTAGTATTTGACACCAAAAAAAACCCAACACTTCCTTGGGGTTGGACTTAAGTGAGATTTACTCCTTGGTTGCCCTGCTGAGAAACTGTTTGTCATTGCTCTTTATTCCTAGTCTAGGATAGGAAAGCTTCACAAAGACAAATTGTGCTCTCTTTAGGTCGTGAAGCAGAGTAACAGATGACCCTGGTCTTTGATACTGAAAAAGGGATGGCTGTCTTGTAATTTTGTACTTCCCAGGCCTGAAGTGTGGATGGAGAGATTAATGCAACTGCTGAGCAGAGCCACAGCAGATGTGGGTTTGCAACCAAGCTGGTTTTGGCTCTGTGACCCTTTGTGTGCTTGTTCTGTAGAGCCAATTTGTACTGTGTGTGCAGAGGTTCCCCTGACAGTAGCTCCTGCTTTCCCTGGAGTCCCTGCTCTCTAGTTCTTAATTACATCACTGGAGGGAACATATTTCCCTGCTCCATGTAAAATTAAAGCATAATTGTACTGAATGAGTATGGTCAATGGTGGTTTAAGTCAGAATAGCAGAAAGCAGATTCTCAGGAGACACTATTTAATCTGTTTTTCCTGGAGATGGTGATTTTTGCCTTTGTTTCCTGAAGAGGTTGAGCCTTAGTCAAATCAGTCTCTGATCACGCTTCCCTGCCTCCCTTGGAGGGATGGTTTCTGCTTTAATCACTTATAATACTTTTGGGGCCTGATTGCTCAGAAACACCCATTTCTTTTTGTTCTGTCTTGTGTGAAGCTCTTATCTGTCAAATTACCTTGTCAGCTGAGTTTGGGGAATACAGTATTGAAGTTTTCAATTATTTTTTTTCTATTCCTTTCCCTCATTTCAAAGCATTTTGAGTTCTTGGCTCACGTTGCACATACTTGAGTTTTCTCTTGCATTCTTAGCCCTTTTCTACCAGTTAGATCTCCATGAGCCTCCTTGCTGGACAAGCTGTCTCCTGGTGTAGAACCTTCCAAATCTAGTGAGTAGCAGAAGTCTCCAGAGCCTGAGAATTGGGATGAATCTACTTGGTGCTCACAGAAGCCTTTGGCCACCAGACCTGCCAGAAGGATAATGTACATGTGAGCAAGCAAATAATGTTTGCTCAGGTGGTTAAATGCAAACTGCTCCTTGCTGTGCTAAAGGAATCCTGCTTTGCTAGGAGGACCATAAACAAGAATTGTGGGATTTAAAGGCATTTAAATGTTAATTTAAAGGTTAACATTTTATGCTGCTATAGAACAATGGGCAAACTGGTTAACAGAGGAGGATGGTGGTTAAATGAATGCTTTCATGTAGTGATTTGGTGTGGTGCTGAGCAGCACCCACCCTGCCCTATCCTTGCTGGGCCGTGCTGACAGCTCAGGACAGCGCATACGAGCAGCTGGCTGCTGTGAGGCAATGTGGGGGCTGCTCTGGTGGCAGGGACCCACACAATGGAGACCTTGTGCTCTGCCCTGGCCACCTGCTGAATGAGCCTCTCTTGGCTGCTCCAGTTGCTTTCTGCAGAAGCCAAGTTTCCATTGCTGAGTGCTGTTTTCTTAAAGTGCCTTGAGTGTGTAGAGGGACTGTGCAGGCTGCAGACAGATCCCTGTTCTTGGGATCTCCAGCACTTTCAGCACCCCTAGGGGCTGCCTCCCCTTCTAGGGGGCTTTGCTTTATAATGCAAGAGCATTGCTTTTCCTGGTTGCTGTCATTAGCTGTTGCACTGATTCCTGCAGCAGAAACACAGAATTGAG
Source organism: Ceyx cyanopectus (assembly GCA_013401355.1). Classification (NCBI taxonomy): domain Eukaryota; kingdom Metazoa; phylum Chordata; class Aves; order Coraciiformes; family Alcedinidae; genus Ceyx; species Ceyx cyanopectus. The sequence continues at coordinate 152 of VYZU01015158.1, read as the reverse complement.
TGTATTTTCTTGAGGGCTTCAGAGCACTGTGTGCCCCTGGCAGGCACCTTGGGACCTCCTCAGAATCCAGGTGTGTCAGTTTAGCACCATCCTGCACCCATCTGGGTCTCACGTGTGTGTTGTGGCTGGAGTGACATGCTGTTGAGTGGGGG
>VYZU01015145.1:31224-75449 GCA_013401355.1 Ceyx cyanopectus | reverse complement strand
TAAGTAATTGTCCAAGCAGCCCCCGCTCTCCACAGCAGATTCTTTCTCACTTAGGACTCAGTCAGGTCTTTCTCATGAATTGAACTTCCCTGACTCTTTCAAGTGTGGCCTGGAGCTACTGCACAGGCAGGTGCTGAAACACTTCCCTTAACCAAGGCAGTCCCATCCTTTCACCATCTGTTTGCAGTGCTTCATGCAGGTATTGTAGAAAATACAGATGGACCTTGAGTGCAGCCAGAGCAACATCAGAAAGCCAAATATCTCCAGAAACTGTTCTGACTACTGAGGGGGTATTTGCAGTTCTGGGGCAAGAAGTGTTGTTATCTTTGAATGGTTATGCTTTACATATATTTCTCATCACGTGGTAATTTATTCTGCTATTCTAGAATGTATGTATCCTGTAGTTACTATGCTGACCTTGATCTTTTTAATGAGGAGGGCAAAAACAGAGAGCAGAGCAGGGCTCAACCACTTGCTTGCCAAGATAAATCCAGTCATTGCAGGAATCCAGGACCAGGGCTGCATTTGCTTCCTGGCAGGAAGTCTGTAAGTGATACACTGATGCTATTTTTGTTATTTTAATGACAATGTGCACTTCATTTTGCATAAAACCTCAGTCTTCTGCAAAACACAAAGAACCTAGATCCCAGCTGGCTTTTGTCCTTTACTTCTTTCACAAAAGAACCATTATTATGTCAAGGCCTGTAATAAGAAATACAACATTTGCTACAAAGTTTGTGCAGTATGTGCTGAGAAATTTATGTTTGGTGTGTGTAAAGTTCTAGCTATGTGTTGTTATTAATTTAATATCTTATGTGTTTTCAGGAAATTTTTTCAATATCCTTGTGTTAAATAAGGTTCCAGAAGTCATTGTGAAGGCTGTTAAAGCATATCCTGAAAATGCAACGTTACAAGCTGCAGCTCTCAGTTGTTTAGCTCTTCTAAGTGAGTAAATATCTTCCTAAATACATAAATAAATCATTTATCTGGCCATTTACGATTTTATATTTTTATACTGGTTATTTCCTGTGTAACCATTTCTTCAACATGAAGCCTCAGGCAGGATAGCTTTGCCAGGGATAGATTTCCTACATCATTTCAGTTTCACTGTGACATGGCTGTGTTTGTATGCTATGCCCAACATCTTCACAGTATTTGGAGCTGGTAAATTATGTTGGCAGATCTTAACAAAGCAACCTGCAAATATTGGCTAATCCCTACTTACCATAAGATCTCTGGAGATAATACTAATTTGGTTCTGTGTTTGCCACGTATGACAGCACTGACGTGGTGATTGCTGGCAGCATCAAATCAACACTTTTGCTTCCATTCTGAAATCAATTAGAAGGTTCAGACTTTTTTTTTTTTTTTTTCCTTACATAGTGAAAAATCACAGGCATAAAATTATTTCTTTTGAATTCTGTTCACTTTCTGGGACCAGATGTATCTCTCTTAGCAATGCAATTTGCATGTTGGATTTGAATGGCACTGCTCCAGGGTGTAGATGGCTCTGGGGTAAGTGGTTACATGCAAATGGATCACACTTGTATTTTATGTCTGTAGTTTTTTGTAGGTAAATACACAACAACAAAAAATAGGTGCAGGTCTTTTCAGAGCCTGAGCAATGAATGATCTGTAACTTTTTACCTAATTTCCTAGACCATGATTAAGTTCTTTTAGTCTCTGGCATAGAGTTTATATCAAAAGAATTCTCCCTTTCTAGAAAGGGCTGATCCTCCACATGCACATGGGCACTGTGAGCACCTCCATCACTACAGGAAGATGAAGAGATATGTGGTTTGTTTTCACAACAAGAATTTATAATAAATATTTTCTATTTCAAGCTGAAACGATTTTCTTAAACCGAGACTTGGAGGAAAGAAAAGAAGAGGAGGAGGAGGAGGAGGAGGAAGAAAAATTATGCTGGTTGGAAGCAACTTACAGGGCATTAGAACTGCACAGAACAAACACAGATGTGCTGGTGAGATTTCTGCATGATGGGGCATGGACAGACTGTCAGGCAAACTATCCTTATTTTTCATGTATTTTTTATATTCTGAAAGCATATTTTCTTTATCCTTTTGTCTCCTCTTGGTTGGTATTTAGGAGGCTGCATGCTGGGCTTTGAAAAATCTGTTCCTGTATCAACACAACCTTCATGAGAAGATTGGAGATGGAGACAATCAGTCAGTGTTCATATCTTGAGCTGTATTTTTGGAAATTGTAAACAAATTAAAGCCTGCTCTTAGTGCTCTTAGGCTCTTTAGGGCCTCATGTTTTAATTTTTTTCTTTTTCTTTCTTGTTTTCTAATATATGGTGAAATTCATGGTGATAACACTTGGGAAAGTTTCTTTCTTGAAAGGTGTGCTAACCCTGACTCAGGCAGAATTGTTGGTGTTTCAATGAGGGGTCAGAACACAGTGTAATAGAGCTAATTTTTATGGTTCACAAGGAATTTCTTCTTCAGTTACATCAAGGATAGGGAGGATTAAAGAGTGTCAAGATAGGGAAAAAAGAGAAGATGTACCTATCCAGTACATAAGGAGTGCTCCTTTTCCCACAGACCAGGTGAAAAGGCACAGTGGGGGAGGTGCTTCCTTGTGAGAGAGAATCTAGGCATGGATGAGACACAGACTTTGACTTCAGCTATTTTTAAGAATGGTTTCTTTTTAATGACTGAAATACTGGTAAAGCTGTTTTGTACACCTTTCCCAACCCCAGGTCACTGGAAAGCATGGTTCCAAGTGAATTCAGGGGATGCAGAGTAGCCCAATAGCACAGTTTGCAAGGGCTTTCTGTCAGCTGTTGCTCTGGAAACACATTAGAAGCCAAGGTCAATCATTGCAAATGCAGTTATATTGCAGTAGCTTTCTAGGAAACTGAACTCCAGTGCTGAAGTGACTGCTGGAACATGGTCAGTGTGCAGTGACTTGCTTGTCTCCTTTAAAGGTTCCCAGTAGACAGAGCAGTGATGCTTTCCATGCTGATGCACTCCTCTTCCAAAGAAGTGTTTCAGGCAGCTGCCAGCACCTTGGCAGTTCTGACACAACAAAATGGTAAGGGAATGGAGTCATCTTCACTTTCAAAGTTATTGCTGTAAAATGAAGAATATTTCGTGTGCTGTTGTATGAACACAGCATCACCTGTCATCAGAATATTGTGCAGTTGTGTTTAGTAGGAAGTTTATTCCTTGCTTTGAAAAAGCTGTTGTTGCCGAGTATCAAATGGGAAATAAAGAGCCCTTGTCAGTTTGTGTTGCAATTGCTATTTTTTGGATCAGAAGACATGAAAAGAGTGTGTTCTCTTTATATGCTTGTTTAAATATTTATCAAGTTTGAATTTCTTCAAGAGGAGCATTTGTTGAGAATCACCTGAGTATGGATTCCAGCCTGACAAACACCTTCTTGCTTAACAGAGGGGATCAGAGCAGTTCTGCTGGCTACAGGGAATCAAATCATGTCACCAGTCACTTATGTGAGCAACAATAGCAGATGTATTTCAATTTGTCAAGCATTCAGGAATTAAAATTAAGCTATGCAAACAGAAATCAGCTTCAGCTCAGGTTGTTTCTCATCCTAATTTCTACTTCTATAGAAAGTGTTTGGTGAGGAAAAAAAAATGAAAAAAGGGTGAAAATAAAGTTATCAGCTCTGTTGGGTTTGGGAACTGTACGTAGTGATTTCCTTACAGCATGCTTGCTCTTTTGTGTTGCAGTAAATATTAGGAAGACACTTTTGGCTAAAGGCATACACATGAATATTTTGGATATAATGAGGAAACATCCACTTTCCCCTGAGGTGGCTGAAGGTGCCTGCAGAATTCTGAATCATGTTTTTAAAGGCAGGTAATATATTTAGAAACATGTGGCCACTTCCAATGGGAAGATTTTTGAGATTCAGTGCTGTGATTACATTCAAATTATTGACCATTTCACTGACAGTAAAACTGTCCACAGGCTGACAGCCCTGCTGAAAACCTGGCAGTTTGCAAGCCCTGCAGTATATTTGACTATAGGGTGTGTGGATATGTGTGGGGAGCTGCATGTTCTTCCCTTGGGGGCTCTTAAGTAGTGAGGTTTGAACAGGTGGTGTCCTCTCCTGTTAGCCACACTGAATTCCAGTGAGAGCTAAGACATTCCCAACAGTATTCACTCTGATTATTACAGTAACATTATGTTAATACTAATTTTGTGCTGTCTTTTGCAAATGCTCTAGAACACAACTGGAAAATCAAAACTCTTGATTCATAAATACTGGTATACAGGGTAGGAACATGATTCCAAGTGTCTGGTCAAGTTTTTCCAGCTTTCCCTAAAACCTTTATATATTCTAAGCTATAATCACAGAATTTCTTGTAAACAATTTTGCCTTTTAAGAAAAAAAAACTCAAAACATCTATGAGCATGTTCACAGAAATAAAAAATATTAGAAAGTGAAATAATCAAATAAGCTTAGAAGTGAATTAGTGGCTACTGCCATTTCTATGAATCCTAGTGAAATAGACTTGTTTGGGGCTTTTTTTTCTTCAAGATTGGAACCTAACAGTGTTAATTAAAGAATCAACTACATGTAAAATTTAGTAATGCCTTAATGCATTCTTTTTATTTCATTTCTGAAAAATATTTTCAGTTTCCCTCATCTGGATATAATGACAGTGGCTGTATCAGAAGTTGTGAAAGCCATGAGGAGACATGAAAAATCACACTCTGTTCAGCTGGAAGCACTTCGAGTCCTTTCACACTTCATGATGCCTGGTAAGTCACCCAGAGATCTGATCAGTGCAGCATCATACACCAAAGCAGAGACCAGAATTAGATAGCTGGGTTGTAGTGTTTCTTATCTAATGAGACAGCTTTTAATGGGATTTGAGAAAATACACTGGAGTCCTGTACATAGAAGAGAGCAGCTGTAACTCTTCAAGGATATATAAGATGGAGGAAAACTTTTGAGGTCTTGAAGGTAACAAACTCTGATTTCCCCTTGATATCATCAGAAAAGTGTTGACTCAGAATGAGTGTGGGGCTGTCTCTGTGGTTAATTATCAGCACCCTTTAAGTGAGAGCAGTGATAACATCAACTTTATTGTACCACAAAATACAATTGCTTAATAGTATCTATTGGAAGGAACATAAAAATCGGACCTCTGACATCAAAGAATAAACACAGGGATTTAAATATATGAAATATATTATTAGAAACTATTTTCTACAGAAAAAGAGGAGCCCAGCTGACTAGTTTAGAAATTATTTAAAATACCCTACTCTTTAAATGGAATCTGCAGTGGGAAAAAAATATGTTGTTAGTTCTATACCTTTAATAGAATGTGGGGAAAGTTTAAACTCCTCACTTTACTGCTGCATATCCTGGTGTTTTCCTCTGATGTGAAGTGTGAGATACAGATGGGGGGTACTCTCCATAGTTTTTGAAAGGTCCTGGAGAACAGGAGAGGTGCCTGAGGACTGGAGAAAGGCCAGTGTTGTCCCAATCTTTAAAAAGGGCAAAAAAGAGGACCCGGGTAATTACAGGCCCGTCAGCCTCACCTCCATCCCTGGAAAGGTGATAGGACAACTTGTCCTTGCTGCCATCTCTAAGCATCTGGAGGAAAGGAGGCTTCTCACAAGTAGTCAGCATGGATTCCGTAAGGGGAAATCATGCTTGACTAATCTGATAACCTTTTATGAAGATATCAGTAGATGGTTAGATGAGGGTAGTGCAGTGGATGTGATATACCATGACTTCAGCAAGGCTTTTGATACTGTCTCCCATGGGATCCTCACAGCCAAGCTTGAGAAGTGTGGGTTTAGTTATGGTGTAATAAGGTGGATTGGGAAGTGGTTGAAGAATAGATCTCAGAGAGTTGTGGTCAGTGGAGCAGAGTCTGGCTGGAGGCCTGTGACTAGTGGAGTCCCCCAAGGGTCAGTACTGGGTCCAGTATTATTCAATATATTCATCAATGACCTGGATGAGGGGGTAGAGAGCACCCTCAGCAAGTTTGCTGATGACACCAAACTGGGAGGAGTGGCTGACACAGCAGCAGGCTGTGCTGCCATCCAGAGAGACCTGGACAGGCTGGAGAGCTGGGCAGGGAGAAATTTAATGCAATTTAATAAGAGCAAGTGTAAGGTGCTGCATCTGGGGCACAACAACTCCATGTATCAGTACAGGCTGGGGGCTGATGTACTAGAGAGCAGCTCTGGAGAAAGAGACCTGGGGGTCCTGGTGGACAGGGGGATGACCATGAGCCAACAATGTGCCCTCGTGGCCAAGAAGGCCAATGGCATCCTGGGATGCATTAAGAGAAGTGTGGCCAGTAGGTCAAGAGAGGTTCTCCTCCCCCTCTACTCTGCACTGGTGAGACCCCACCTCGAGTACTGTGTCCAGTTTTGGACACCCCAGTTCAAAAAAGATAGAGATTTGCTGGAGAGAGTCCAACGCAGGGCCACCAAGATGATTAGGGGAGTGGAGCATCTCCCTTATGAGGAGAGGCTGAGAGAGCTGGGGCTCTTTAGCCTGGAGAAGAGGAGACTGAGGGGGGACCTCATTAATGTCTATCAATATGTTCAGGGCAGTGTAGGGAGATTACAGCCAGGCTCTGCTCAGTGTCATCCAGTGACAGGACGAGAGGCAATGGGAGTCAGTTGGAGCACAGGAGGTTTAGGGTCAACATAAGGAAGAACTTGTTCCCAGTGAGGGTGCCAGAGCCTGGCAGGGGCTGCCCAGGGAGGTTGTGGAGTCTCCTGCTCTGGAGACACTTAAGACCCACCTGGATCTGTTCCTGGGTGACTTGGTCTAGGTGATCCTGCTGTGGCAGGGGGGTTGGACTAGATGATCCTCTAGGTCCCTTCCAACCCTTAACATTCTGTGATCCTATGGTACTGATTTTTTTTCAGAACAATTTCCTGTAAATATCTCTCAGTAGTTTATTTTAGTACTGACAAAAACAGTCACTCTGAAACTATTGACTTGACTAATATGCAGCTGATTGGAGGCCTTCAGTTTTCTTCTATTCTTTGAATTATCATGCTTCATTTTATTTTTTTTCTTCCCAACTAACAGCAAGATGAGGACTGAGGTGTAACATGTAGGCAAGGTGGGGCTTTTTTTTGCCATCATCCTGAAAGTGAGACCCTTCTAAAGTGTAATCAGCTGGATGTTGCAACCTGCAGGGTAAATAAGGAGTAAAAAGGAATTCAGGGGGAAAATAATAGTTGTACCAAAGAGGAATGCTGAAGTGAGCTTTAAAATTTCTTTAGTGCCACTTGACTACAAGTGCAAATAGCTACAAGAAAGGGTAACCTGAAAGACCTTTCTCTGTTCTCTTATTTGTACCCACCCTCCTCTTCACGTCAGCTGTGGGCAAAAGTTGGCCCAGGATGTGCTGCCAACTGTGAAAGGGCAGGTGGTTCACAGCTTCTCTGCAGTGTCTCCTTTCCAGAAGGAAGTGGCCCTCTGAAGTAGGTGTCAGTAGCACCTGAGAAACCCCAGAGCTCAAAGGAGTGATGTGTTGGGGGTGTACCTTCGGCACGTCTTTGGCATGATAATGCATTTTCACAGTAAGCAAACACATGGTGAATTCATCAGATCAAACCCAGTGTGGTCACATGCAGTGTCAGTCTGAATGAACTCAGAATCTGCAGCTGCACTGTTCTCAAAATGACCTAAGATCTGGAATGTCCTCCATGGATCACCTGTGTTGTTGTTAAATGGGGTTAATAATGCTGAGTTAATGCTGGGGAGAATATTGAACCTGCTGTCTGAAGGAGGCTGTTTTCCACTGTTGCAGAGACAAGGAGTGAACACCAGAATGGTTCTGCCAGAGATGTGGGAGATGCTGCCTTTGCACTCACAGTAAAAGTCATCAAAAGCCAATGCTTGTTGGAGGGAACTCATTCCTTGGTGCTTAATGCTTTGAACAGGGTACAGTTAAAGCTCAATTCTGATGGATTTTTTTTTACTATTTTACACTTGTAATGATGAATAACTTTTAAGCTTTAATTCTGCATTGATTTTTCCTATTGATTTAATAGAATTAACTCCTGAGTTTCATTTCTTGTTTGAGGTGTCTTCCTTCTGTTCTGATCCTTTACACAGTAAAACTAAAGCATATGTATTTAAAAAAAACAAAACAAAACAAAAAGAACCATACAGTTGAGTTGTGACTTTTTAATACACATTTATACATTATGTCTCCTTATGTCTGCACATCAACTACACAGAGAACTTAGTTGTTCTTTACTGTGGCTTTGATGGGTACATGATCATTTACAGTCAACAGAGCAGTGTTTCTCAGCTCTCTCAGTTCCTTTCATTATTCAATTCTGTAACTTTTTCCAGCAACTGGAAAACAAAATGATCACACTGCCTAGAAGTGGAAGCTGGAAAGTGAAAGGCTGAAGCAGACCCAGTGAAAATCAAGGAAACACTGGGCACTTGCACAGCAAATTAACCTTAAATCCTAGTGACAGGAAAGATTTAACTTTGTAGACTTCACGACCATCAAAAGAATCCCATGTTTGCAAAGTTTACATGAGCACAATTAAAATGTAGCACGTCACAATTTTTTAGAAGTCTCAAGAATTTTAGACTTGCTAAACATCTTCAGTCTAGGAAATTTATGTCTCTTGGATTTACTATAAAAGTCAGAGCAAATAATATGTAAGCAAAAGTATACTTGAGTGGCTAAAGGACATTTCTTGATCTGAAGATACAGGAGTTAACAAAGTAGTTGTTACTTCAGAATGTGTTACACTCTCCAGTGCTCTGTGAGCATCCCAATTGCTTCTGCTGACCCAGCTGTTTGTGTTTTGGGGTAAAACAATATCAACCAGGAAGTGTAAAAATTCACATATGTTAATGAAAAACTAGAGAAGAAATAAGGGGGACAGCACTCCAGTGACATGATTCTGCAGATTGGCAAGGCACTGTGTCAGCTGTGCATACCTCCAGATCTCAGCCTCATTTAGGTTTCCTCTGTGAAGAAGTGGGGGGAAATTGGGAAAAATAAACAGAAATATCCTGTTGAATTTACTATATAACTTAACACCAAACTTGATGAGAGTCATAGGTACAGTGCTTCACATGTTTTTTCAGTTGCCACCACGTTTATCACTTGTGCTGGTTCTCAAAGAACCTTGGTTTGACATTTTTAACTAGAAGTATGTTTTCCCACTCCTGGCAAAATAGTGTGAAGTTTTGAATGACCATACTGGAACTTTGAGGAAAAAATCTCCCACTCAACATTAGAAAATTCACTGGGGAATATTTTCAGAATCAAAAGTGAAAATCTGGGGGGTTATGAGTGGCTGAAACTGATGGTTGTCAAGGAAACTTTTAATTGTCATTATTGCTACTTAGTGTCACCTTGGCTGTGTTTATTGTCATATCAGCTGTAATTTCACATGCTTCAGGAACAACCACCATTTGTTCTTAAAAAACCCAGCTTTCTGAACAACCAGCTCTTCTGTTGCCAAGCAGAACAACCTTGATCTGATTTTATATTCATTTCTCCACTAGTTTATTGGAAATCCCAGCATCCAGAAGTGTGGATTGAAACTCCTTGCTTCTGTAGCTGAGTGCACTGGGGCACTGGAAATATTAACCCAGCAAGGAGCTACTGACACTGTGCTTCACACCCTGCAGATGTATCCAGATGAACAAGGTGGGGAAGGTGTTTTATTAGTAGAGGGTGAGTGGCCTAGGAGGAGGGGCTGATGAACCCCAGAAGCTGTAACTGGTCTGTTCTGCTCTTCAGTGCTAGGTGTGCTGTAGGTGTCATGGCAGAGGGAGGACTGCACAGGCCTCAGGTTCCTCCGCTGCCTGGCCCTGTCATACCTTATGCAAGGAACTGTCTGATGTATTAGTAACCCAGCACTTCACAGGCCATGGGTGTATTCCACTCAGAATGTCTGAATAATCAACATCATTCACCCTTCTTTTGTCTCCTAGACATCCAGAGTTTGGGTTTGAATCTGCTGTGCTCTTTGATTACAAGGAGGAGTTTGTGTATTGCAACTCTGCACGTCCTTGCCAACGTTCTGGTTTCTACCCTGCGAAGATTTAAAGAGGTCCCTGAAGTCCAGATGCATGTGTGTGTTATTTCTACATACAAAGATGACAGTGAAAGGCAAAATCTTACAAAATTCTTTTCATCTAGTCATATTTGAAGTGTACTTCCTTATTTTAATAACTTTGTTTTGATTGTATTGCAATTACCAAATTAGCATAAGCCTTTATAATGAAACAGACACGTTTGCCATAGAGTTGGTTTTCTTAGGAGTTGTATCATCAATCCAGAATATGTGACCATAGGCGTGGGTGTATCTTAAGACTTCTGAGATCTGCAAACTGGAACAAATTCCTCAGTCACAGCCCATCATTTAGTCAATCTATAACTATTTACTAAGGCTATGTGATTATAGTAGTGATTGCCCTGTTTTGAAAAGTAATAGCCCTATCACCAGCCATAAGCTTAGTAGGAATGCTGTATTGTAAGAGGAATATTACTGGAATACTGTGTCAGACTTTGGAACTGCTTCTGAATATGGAAGGAGAGTTCCCATTCTGCCCACAAACAAGAGTTCAGTCCTCCTCATGTGGAAGTTCAGTCTCCTCTTCTTCAGAAGCTTTCCCTGTGTGTTGCCAGTTTCACTTTTCTAGTGGAATGCCTCTTGCCTGTGACGTCAGCTTCCTGTGAGAGTTTCTGTACTTCTGTTTCAGATCACTTAATGAAAATTCCACAAGTACAGCCTCCCTTCTTTACTGCTGCTTTTCCCCCAGCGCTTCCAAATTTAGCTGAGCAACCAATGTAGAAAGAATAAAAATAACGTGGTGGAATGAGGAAGTTACTTTAAGTGGTTTGGTCTCATTTAGGTTTGGACAAAGAGTCCATCATTTACCCAGTTCTTACTTCTAGGCAAACTTTACTTGAAGAATCATGGGATAAGTTTGCATTCTTTTTGGTTTTTAGATACACCTGGTGAGTTTTTCTTTTATTGTCTGTATTTTTTTCAAATTCAAGGATTACAGAGCAACACACTGGGCCAGGGGCTGCATCTTCCTGCCCTGTCCTTAGGAGGAGATTGTTTTCTCAGTGCATTTTCAGGAAATCACAAGTACATTAGTTACTGCCAGGCAGGATGTTGTCAGATATTATAGTGCATAATTTAGCTTTTCAAAGTGTCAGTTAATATCTGTTTAAGTGGATCATCTAAACAAACATGAAACTAGAGCTGCATAAAGCCAGAGATGCCAGGTGTTTCTGCCTTCTCTCCCCATCTTCTCCAACTGGTGAATTACTGACTGTTTGAAAGCAAGACTAAAAACAATAGGGCATGTATCTTTTGGTGGAAATGTTGACTTGTTTGAAAAAGACACTTTTTAACACTGCTTATTTCAATCTTCTTGTTGTGTTCTCAGGGATTTCATGCAATCTTGTCGATTCTTTGTTTGTCACCTTGTTTTGCAAAGCTGCTGGCCCATGAATCATTTGACACAGTCATTTTCTACCAGATGTCCATGTGCTTCACTGACCGGCGAGACCGACAGGTAGCTTCTGTCTCCTGGCAGCTCCACAACTGGAAGACCTTCCTTCTGCTTTTGTACTAACTTTGATTGTTTGTCTTCCCATTCAGTTTCAAAGCCTGTGTTGTAAATGTTTTGCTAAACTAGCTGAAAATGATGACTTGAAAAATACGATGCTGGAAAAAGCATGTATTGAGTGCAACAGTATTATGGCAGAATGTTTGCTTCTGCTGGGAGCTGATGTCAATAAGAAGACAAAGACAAACTCTTTGATCTATCAGGTAATGTATGGAAATAGATCAACTTCTATTGCTTTAAGATTTGTGCTTCTGGGTTCCTTTTTCTTTTCACGTTTGGCAGAACAGAGCAGCAATACCCAGCGCAGTGTAACTGGGACCTGAGTGGTGTTGCTCCTTTGCTACTCAGTGACTTCAGCCTCAGTCTGATGGTCATTGAAACACCCCTGACTTTATTGAAGCTCACAGTGTCACTATCACCAAGAGCATTCCCACGCAGTTCAGTCCTGATGCAGTGTTACTCCCTATGCTTTCTGATTTTTACCCTGTTCACATGCAGACCTGGGTTCAGTCAAGTACTGACTTAGCCTTAGCTTTGGAGGGTTTTTGGAGCAGTCATTTTTTTCTGAACTAATCAAGCATAGGTGTCATTGAGCCAGTTAGAGCCCAGTTCATGAGCTCATATTCCAAATGGACCAGCAAGCAGCACTGTGCATAGATAGGTTTCAACCTGCACTGTTCTAGACCTGCAAAGAAGACTTTTCCCTGCAGTAGTGTTTGATTTTTTTCCTTTGTGTTGTACTTACAGATTAATATAGTAATCAGATTTTGTGCTGATTTAACTGCTCTGGTTAGAGTTCTTACTTGTTATCAATACAGCTAAAGTAATATCAAATCTTTGACATCTTGAATGCCTCAGTAACACGAGCTACAAAGAGCAGGGACCACATCCAGAGCATGAACTATTGGAAATAAGCTGGTGTCTTAAATAAGGCCATATGCAAACATCTCATCTGGATTCAGCCATGGAGAGGATGTTCCCACCTGCTCATAAGTGCTCCTTCCTAACTGAGACTGCCTTTAAATGTTTGGGATTTTGTTTTGGTTTGTTTGGGTTTTTTTGAGAAATAGTGTGTATGAGCAGTTCTTAATTTTGCTTCTGTGTCCAAGTTTTAAATGGTGTGAGAGAACCCCACCAGTACTGCCTGAAGTGGAACATCTCTGCTGAGGAGAGGCTGAGAGCCCTGGGGCTGTTTAGCCTGGAAAAGAGACTGAGAGGGGATCTGGTGAATGTTTACAAATCTCTGAACGGTGGGTGTCAAATAGAAGGGACCAGTCTCTTGTCAGTGGTGCCCTGGGACAGGACAAGGGGCAGTGGGCACAAACTGGAACCTGGAAAGCTCCACCTCAACATGAGGAGAAACTTCTTCCCTGTGAGGGTGACAGAGCCTGGCACAGGCTGCCCAGAGTGGCTGTGGACTCTCCTCTGAAGACTTTCCAGATCCACCTGGATCTGCTCCTGTGTGGGCTGTCCTGGGTGCCCCTGCTCTGGCAGGGGGTTGGACTCCATGATCTCCAGAGGTTCCTCCAACCCCCACCATATTGTGATCCTGTGTTCCAGGTGAGTTAGGAAGTGTTCCCTTCTACTGGCAGAGCTGGCTCAGTGAGAAAGCATGGCTGGGTTTGGAAATGGACTCAGAAGTAGGCAAATCAGTGTCAGCAAACACAGTGGAAATACTGAAGTCAGTGAAAGCATTACTACAACCATTTGTAATGTTGACATCAGCACTGCTCTGCACAGCAGTGCACATAGGCTCTGAGGGAACTGTCTAGCTGAAAACCAGATGTCATCCTGAAAACACAATCTGAATTGGAGACAAGTCTTTTCACTCAAGTCTGAGCTGTTGTCTGAGTGCCTCACAACAATTTTTTTAATGGCTTTTCTCTGATAGGTTTGTGAGAAAGGAAATAATCCTCAGATGGTGGAATTGCTGTTAGCCAGTGGTGCTCGAGAGCAGGATGTCCGGAGTGCTTTAACCATCAGCATAAAGAGAGGAGACAGCCAGATCATCAGCTTGCTCCTAAAGAAACTTAGCCTTGATGTTGCCAACAGCAGTATATGTCTTGGAGGATTTGGTATTGGGAGACTGGAACCTTCCTGGCTCATTCCTTTGTTCCCAGATAAATCTACTCCATTAAGAAAACAAAGTGAGTATGTATACGTGTGTTGTAGATCAAGAGCTTCAGTTGAGGACCTCTTCATAGCATTCATCTGATACAGAAAGACTATCAAGCATTGGAAATAAGTCACATTTCTGTTAAGGTTTTTTTAAAGCTATTTGGATTTCTTGGAGAATATACTACTTGTTTTCTTATACATACAGATGCAGGTTCTGCACTGGCAAGAATGGTGCTTAAATTCCAGATGAAGAATATTTCAGATGATAGATCAAGGGCCTCCTCTGATCTGAACTTCTCCGAAGATGGAGTGGTTAAAAACTTTGATTGGAATTTCATTTCTGACCCATTAGTGGACAGTGTTTTTCCTTTGATTGATGATATTGATGGTGAAGGTAATTGTTTTCCTTTATTTCTTTTTATAATCCAAATCTAATGCACCAGGGCTTTAGGACTTAAGGTATATTACTCAGTTACCCTTTTAAAATGAGGTTCTTCATGATTCAGTTTCTTGTGGAAAGCAAGAGAGGGATTCATTCAACCAGCTTTGGATACTGACTGTTCTACTGTCTGTTCCTGAGCTATTCTCACACACTGCCTTTAGAGTCAAGAGCAAAAAGCAAGTGCTTCAAGAGCACAGATTGCCTCCTCACGAAGTTGGGTATATTGTGCTCTAGAAATCCCTGTTCCCTGGGTTGTCTTTAAATAGAGTGCACACTCTGCAGTTATATGTAACTAAATCTGGTGGAGAGAATACTGTTAACAAATAAAGTAGGTGAAACTAAGATATCTGAGTGATCAGAAAATATAAACAAGTCTGTGTTCAGTACAGCATCATTCTTGGTAACCATGTCAGGAAATCTGAATGACTTTCACTTACCAAAGCCAGTGTTACTCACCACAGTATCAGTAATTTAACAGTAAGTGGCCTTTATTAACACCATGCTTTTTGTTTGTTCAGATACCACTGTTGGTTTAGAACTGTTGGATATGTTAAACCATCACAGATGAAGAATTTGAATTTTGGAATCATAGAATCCCAACGATTTTTGTTGTTGTTCTGTTTGTTCTTTCCCTTTGCATCATTAAGCACCGCTTTTCCTTTCTATTGGACTGTAGCACACACACATAATACAAATAGGAACTATTTGTTGTCTCACACAGAAAAGTTGTTGTCATATGTAAATCATTATTTAAAAATATAGGCTTTGCTAACAGGAGTTATTTTAGGAGTTTTAAAAGCTTTGGGAAGAGAACATTAAATGGGTTCACATAACCCTAAATCACCAAAGCCAGAGTGGCATCTGGTATTTCCTTCTCAATAAATATGGAAGTGCAAATTTCTCTAATAAAATGCAACCTTTTTCTGTTTTAAGAAATCATTTACACTACAGTAGCACAAAGATGTGATGTAACCTGTAATAATCCCAACATGCTGGAAATCTTAACTGGTGCAGCATCAGTGTGACAGGCTGCAGGTGATATTTGGGGGATGCAGGTTAGTGTGGCCTCTCTGAAGCACAGTGAACATGCTTGGCCAGTTCCACACACAGCTAACCAGTGAGATGCTGCCAAGACTGGGGATGTGAAATGTATCTCCTTGGATGTCACCATTTATATTGCAGCTAAATTCCATGCCTCATCTTTTCTGCATATGCCATAAAAAATGCCATACATTTTCTGACATACTTGTCCTGCTGTGTCACTGTTTCATGCTAGGAAGTGAAGGTTTATTTCTTACCAAAAAGAAGTCCAACTCCATTGCAGTTGCTGATTTATCCCGCAGGGAAATGGCATTTCAGAGAGGTTCTCCTACTTTGCCACGACACTCCTACTCTGTGGTAAGGCAGATCCTTATTTCTTCTAGGCTTCTTAGAAGTCCATCTGTGTTGCCTACAGGAAAATTATGAATAAGCAGGTGTTGGGCAAAGCCATATAACCCTCTGTGCTCTGTTCCCATTTGGTACTTCCAGCTGCTGTGCAGCTCAGCTCACTGCAGGGAGCTATTGTACGGGCCAGGAAGTGTCTGATGTGACCCGTTGTTATTCTTAGTTGAAATTTATTTGTGTTCCCCAGGAAGTTCTGATAAAAAGAAATCACAATGAAAAGAACTTCTCTGAATGCAGATCATGTCAGAGATCTGCAAATGTCCATAATTAATTTTTTTTGTTTGTTTTCTTCCGGATTTTCCAGGGACCTGGCTCAGATTATGAACCATTAATGAAACAAAGAAGAAAATTACTGACTTCAGATGAATCCCCCAGTAAGTAAACTAAACAATTTAACATATATATGTTAAATTCTGTATAATTACAGAATTTTCATGCCTTTTATAAGATTAAATATTTGTTTACAAAAAGGAGGGTGTATTTTGGGAATATGCAGTGGAGTACAAATAATGAATATATAGGTGATGGATTTTTCCCTGGCCTTCACTAATATTTTATGTTAAATTAAACAGGCTGTAAAATTTCCTGAGTGCCCTTATTTAGCTTTCAAAAGCTACTTCTGCTGCTCAGTCTTTTCCCTACTGTCTTAAAATTTTCTGTCTTTTAATAAAAGTCATCATGGATTTGGATCATAACCAGTAACCAAACATTCACTGTCTTCTGCATATTTAGATCCCAAGTTAATTGGTCTTGATTTTAATCACATGATCAATGAAATAATACTTTTCCCCCCACACTCTTTTGTTTTACTAGAAGGCATCTTGAAATTCTCACCACATTTAAGACCTTCAGACAGTCTTTCTTCATTGATCTCAGAAAGAGAATATATTACATCACTAGATCTTTCATCAAATGAGCTTGAGAACATTGATGCCGTCAGCCAAAACAGCTGCTTAACTAGTCATCTGGAACACCTGGAGAAGTTGGAGCTCCACCACAATGCTCTTACAAACATTCCAGAACAACTGTGTGAAGTAATTCTTCATCATTTTACATAATACAAATTGGTAACAGTTAAAATAAAATGACTCTGACAGTGTGCCCATAACAATACTAATGAAAATATAGTGAATATAGTGGATATTTTTGCACGTTTCATACAGTCACTCAGTTTTCATTCAGTGGATTTATGTTCAGCTAGAAATAAAAGTATTTTTGTGGAGCTGTTTTAAACCATTTACTGCAGAGCAGTACTTTAGGATGAGTAACATAATAATGTAAGTGGAACAGAACTGAAAGCCATTCATATCTGTTCAAGTTAATGAAACTCAGCTCATTAATTTTGAAGAATGTTTTGTATTTTATTCTCTAATAGAAATATTATGGATTACATGGATATGGTTGCTCTTTTCTGCTGTTTTTCCTAGTGAGAGCAATAGAAGTAAATTAATAAATTGTATCAAATCGAATGCCATTTCAAAACTGTACATTCCTGTTTTCACTTGGCTTTTTCATAATAAACCATCCTTTTCTTTCAGAAGTTGAAGTGCTTGACTCACTTGGATTTGCACAGTAATCACTTCACTTCCTTCCCCCGTGCCCTGCTGCAAATGAGCTGCCTGGCCAGCCTGGACATCTCACGGAATGACATCGGCCCCTGCCTTGCCTTGGATCCCTGCCTCAGGTGTCCAACTCTGAAGCAGCTGAACCTTTCATACAACCAGCTGGTGTGCACCCCTGAATGTCTCCCAGCTGCTGCTGAGAACCTGGAGCAGCTGCTGCTGGAAGGGTGAGTAGCGTTAGAAAATGGACTGGAGCATAACAAAGGTAACAAAGCAGAATGCATTTGTCACCCAGAATGACTGTTGTAGCATGGGAAGGATGGTTTCAGCAGCAGCAAAACACTGATATTATCTTCCAAATGTGCCCATTCTTTCAGTTTTCAGGATTTTTACAAAGTGCTTGAGCACATCCATGGGCCTTGATAGGATCTGAAGGCTCTGCAGTTCCAGTGACACACTGAAGTGGTGTGGTTCAGTGGTTTCCTACTGCCATGCTGTTCATCCCAGCACTGTCTGCTGTCTGACACATTCAACTAGGTTTTCTGTATACAGAGTACAGTTTCCACTGTATTTCATATTCACCAAAGGAAGTATAATTCAGGGAATTGCATTTATGGTATGGATGTGTTTTAAATCTCAAAAGCAGAAAAAATATGTGATTCTTTGTTTAAGAGCACTTTTTATCATATTTGTTAGTGACACTGTTCATACCTGTGTGGAATTCTTAAGAATGCTGTTATTGAGACTTCTGAAAACTGCAGACCCTGTCTCATTCATCTCCCATCATTTATTTTACACAAGTTGATATTTTTTAAACAGAAGTTCACACAGAATAAACACAGCAACATATGTCACTAAAGCATGCAGTACTAAATACATGAATCAAATCTACACAGGCAATAGCTGAAAATCAAAATCCTGCTGCATTTTGTCATCAGCTCTATTTTATTCAGAGTATTACCCTTGCAAAACAATGCTGCATGTTTTTCTTAGTTCTGTATTCTTAGGATCTTTGTCTCTTTCTTTTTCTGGTGTTCTTCCCAGAATACATTGTTTGTAACATGCACTCACCCTGAGTTACATACCCTGTATGGAGTGATGGAATTCCATGCTTTTTTTCATTTTTTGTTAACTTTGATGGTCATTCTGTAGTTGACTACTGCCAACACCTATCTTTAGTAAACAGAACTATTCACAAGTGCAACAGTCTTCTTTTTGTGGGATTGAGCTGAAGTTGTAATCAGGAGCTGACACCTGATAGCAGCACAGTCTGACGTTTGCTTTCCAACTCAGTTAAAACAATCTCAGTATTAGTCATGTCATTCCATGTTGCCACATGTCCCAGTGTTTTTGCTGACTGGTCAGTCGTGATACAGCTAAAAGTCTTTTGTTTTGTTTACCAGTGCGAGGATAGCATTGTTGGATCAATACTGTTTCCTTTTAGCTAATAATTTTTGAATAAAATATGGATTTTATTTTCTTCTTGTTATCATAGAAACAAAATTTCAAGCTTAAGTTCACCCATATGCTTGAATGAGCTGAAAATTTTAAACATTAGTAAGAACAATATTTCATCTCTTGCTGAGAATGTCTTCATGGGCTGTACAAAACTGGAGCAGCTCAATGCCAGGATGAATGTTCTTGGTAAGTATCTGTGAAAATAGGACCCACCTTCTAGAAACCCTTCCAAGTCATATAATTCCTCAGCCACCAGCATTTGAAGTCTCAAGAGAACAGAAATGGTGAACACCACACATGCTTGTCCTTATTTGTACAGTTGCCTACACATCAGCCTTTGATCACTGCTGAAAGCAGTGCACTTCAGTGGGGTTTGATGCACACTTGATCTGACTCAGCCTAACTCATCTTGGTATTACCTGTGTAACAGCAGCTGTAAAAATGCTTGAGTGTAGTGCAAATTTTCCACACTGATGGGGAGGGTTCAAGGCAGAGGAAATTGTTCAGAGTTAGCTTGCAAGTCTAGTACTAAGGCATGTACTGAAACACATCTCATATAAGCATCCCAGCTTGTATCAGAAATAATGTGGCCAGCAGAAGCAAGGAGGAGATTGAGACTGAGACCCTGCACTCAGCACTGGTGAGGCTGCTCTTTGAGCATTGAGTGAATTATGGGCCCCTCAGTACAAAAAGGACATTGAGGGGCTGCAGTATGTCCAGAGAAGGGCAACAGAGCTGGTGCAACTTGAGGCCATTCCCTCTTATCCCATCACTTGTTACTTTAGAGAAGGGACCAACACCTACCTTGTACAACCTCTGACTTTCAGGTAGTTGTACAGAGCAGTAAGATTTCCCATCAGCCTCCTTTTCTCCAGGCTGTACAACCCCCTCTAACTGGCTTCCTACCAAAATGACTAATCATCCAGGAACTAGCCAAACAAGAAATGATTCCCGCAGCTACAACTATCGCCATACTNGACATCTCACGGAATGACATCGGCCCCTGCCTTGCCTTGGATCCCTGCCTCAGGTGTCCAACTCTGAAGCAGCTGAACCTTTCATACAACCAGCTGGTGTGCACCCCTGAATGTCTCCCAGCTGCTGCTGAGAACCTGGAGCAGCTGCTGCTGGAAGGGTGAGTAGCGTTAGAAAATGGACTGGAGCATAACAAAGGTAACAAAGCAGAATGCATTTGTCACCCAGAATGACTGTTGTAGCATGGGAAGGATGGTTTCAGCAGCAGCAAAACACTGATATTATCTTCCAAATGTGCCCATTCTTTCAGTTTTCAGGATTTTTACAAAGTGCTTGAGCACATCCATGGGCCTTGATAGGATCTGAAGGCTCTGCAGTTCCAGTGACACACTGAAGTGGTGTGGTTCAGTGGTTTCCTACTGCCATGCTGTTCATCCCAGCACTGTCTGCTGTCTGACACATTCAACTAGGTTTTCTGTATACAGAGTACAGTTTCCACTGTATTTCATATTCACCAAAGGAAGTATAATTCAGGGAATTGCATTTATGGTATGGATGTGTTTTAAATCTCAAAAGCAGAAAAAATATGTGATTCTTTGTTTAAGAGCACTTTTTATCATATTTGTTAGTGACACTGTTCATACCTGTGTGGAATTGTTAAGAATGCTGTTATTGAGACTTCTGAAAACTGCAGACCCTGTCTCATTCATCTCCCATCATTTATTTTACACAAGTTGATATTTTTTAAACAGAAGTTCACACAGAATAAACACAGCAACATATGTCACTAAAGCATGCAGTACTAAATACATGAATCAAATCTACACAGGCAATAGCTGAAAATCAAAATCCTGCTGCATTTTGTCATCAGCTCTATTTTATTCAGAGTATTACCCTTGCAAAACAATGCTGCATGTTTTTCTTAGTTCTGTATTCTTAGGATCTTTGTCTCTTTCTTTTTCTGGTGTTCTTCCCAGAATACATTGTTTGTAACATGCACTCACCCTGAGTTACATACCCTGTATGGAGTGATGGAATTCCATGCTTTTTTTCATTTTTTGTTAACTTTGATGGTCATTCTGTAGTTGACTACTGCCAACACCTATCTTTAGTAAACAGAACTATTCACAAGTGCAACAGTCTTCTTTTTGTGGGATTGAGCTGAAGTTGTAATCAGGAGCTGACACCTGATAGCAGCACAGTCTGACGTTTGCTTTCCAACTCAGTTAAAACAATCTCAGTATTAGTCATGTCATTCCATGTTGCCACATGTCCCAGTGTTTTTGCTGACTGGTCAGTCGTGATACAGCTAAAAGTCTTTTGTTTTGTTTACCAGTGCGAGGATAGCATTGTTGGATCAATACTGTTTCCTTTTAGCTAATAATTTTTGAATAAAATATGGATTTTATTTTCTTCTTGTTATCATAGAAACAAAATTTCAAGCTTAAGTTCACCCATATGCTTGAATGAGCTGAAAATTTTAAACATTAGTAAGAACAATATTTCATCTCTTGCTGAGAATGTCTTCATGGGCTGTACAAAACTGGAGCAGCTCAATGCCAGGATGAATGTTCTTGGTAAGTATCTGTGAAAATAGGACCCACCTTCTAGAAACCCTTCCAAGTCATATAATTCCTCAGCCACCAGCATTTGAAGTCTCAAGAGAACAGAAATGGTGAACACCACACATGCTTGTCCTTATTTGTACAGTTGCCTACACATCAGCCTTTGATCACTGCTGAAAGCAGTGCACTTCAGTGGGGTTTGATGCACACTTGATCTGACTCAGCCTAACTCATCTTGGTATTACCTGTGTAACAGCAGCTGTAAAAATGCTTGAGTGTAGTGCAAATTTTCCACACTGATGGGGAGGGTTCAAGGCAGAGGAAATTGTTCAGAGTTAGCTTGCAAGTCTAGTACTAAGGCATGTACTGAAACACATCTCATATAAGCATCCCAGCTTGTATCAGAAATAATGTGGCCAGCAGAAGCAAGGAGGAGATTGAGACTGAGACCCTGCACTCAGCACTGGTGAGGCTGCTCTTTGAGCATTGAGTGAATTATGGGCCCCTCAGTACAAAAAGGACATTGAGGGGCTGCAGTATGTCCAGAGAAGGGCAACAGAGCTGGTGCAACTTGAGGCCATTCCCTCTTATCCCATCACTTGTTACTTTAGAGAAGGGACCAACACCTACCTTGTACAACCTCTGACTTTCAGGTAGTTGTACAGAGCAGTAAGATTTCCCATCAGCCTCCTTTTCTCCAGGCTGTACAACCCCACTTCCCTCAGCTGTTCCTCAAAAGACTTGTGCTCTAGACCTTTCACCAGTTTCATTGTCCTTCCTTAGAAGGTCATAAGACCCACCAGTCACTGGGTGAATTGTGGCAAGGGTGTTGGAAGGGTGCAATGCAGTAAAGTGCAAGTAAGATTATTTCAGTGTTTAATAGCACTATTGATAAAGCATAATAGTATGTAACATGATAAAAGCCAGTATGTTCATGTGATTCTAAACTTCTTTCATTTTGAGAGTTTAGTTTTAAATAAGCTTTCAAAACTGATTCAGGTTCTGCTTTGGTAGCTTGTACAAAGAGCTGTGTGTAGAAGATGACAGACTGTCCTTTAGTCTGTCTTTGATTTTAGAAAATTCCAGACTTTAAATTAATTTAAACAGTTCTGGAAAGTAATAGGATTAACCTCTTTTTCTGCTCTAGAAATCATACCTGACTTGTCATCCAGCATAACAAGCTTAAAATTATCCCAGAATTGTTTCATTAGTGTTCCAGAAGCAATTCTTCTTCTACCACAGTAAGTTGTTATTTTATTTATTGACATTATTTAATGTCAAGTCCTTGATGCAGGAAATCTGAAGGCAGGATCTTTGTTAAGCAGAAAATTCTGCATGTATTTCCAGGAATTCCTCTGTAACAGGTTATATGCCAGATGTAGTAGCTTTGAACTGAAAATAAATCAGTCACATTTTCTTCATTATACTGAGAAAATCTGTTCCTCATATTCAAGTAATTGTTACTGAAAGTGTATTTCCTGAATGCTGCCACTGAAAGTTCTTGCTGAGAAGACCAGAATCAATTATTTTCTTGAGACCAACAGTAAAATGCACCAGCAATTTTTCCCTTTCAAGAAGTTCTGCAGATTTTTGCAAAAGGCTACTGAGATTAGTTTTTCACTTCCTAAATATCACAAGGTATTTATTCTCAAACAATGACACTTCCTCTAGATGGATTTGTAATAAACATGCATGTGACATTTATTTTGCTATATCTTCAAAGCATTACTTGCAGGAAAATCAGATTTCTGCTTTTATTAATAGAAGTTACTGACCTCAAGTCACTAGAATCAGACTGTGGAAGCAGCACTTGGCAGGGGTGATAAGATCAGTTGTCTGCTGGATGTGGATAGATGTGAATGACCATGGGGAGGGCAGATCACAGATTTGTGAACTCACATTAATAAAATTTACATAGAACACATCATTATTAGCATGAAATGACACTATTTTAGCATTCACAGCAGCAAATTAATGGCTGTGTTGGAAAGCATGCATCTTTCAGGTTCTGTGTCTCCCAACCCAGACAAATTAATAAATTGCACAGATTTTTTCCACAATAACATAAGCAGAACATGCATCCAACAGATGACTTACACAAATGAAAAGTTCTTTTTTATGCAGTTGTGAAATACATGTGTAGCTGAACTGTATGATTTATGCACAGACATGCATTTACATTGATAGAAATACTCTGATGGAAGAGTGAGGTATCCATACTATCTGGTGCTAGTCTCCCAAGTTAGCAACAAGAAAGAGAACATTTCAGGTCACATAATGAGGCGCCATACTTTGTAAATGCAATCTTGGGCTATAAAAATACCAGGAAGTTCCCCAGTGCCTTTTTTTTTTTTTATTTGAAATGTATATTAAAAAAGCACATGAAAACACACGTTAGTGTTATGTCAGATGGAAATTAACTTTTTAAATATATTTATTCTAGTAAATTAGACATTGGACATAACAGTGTTCTGTGGTCCTGCACTCAACTGTCACTGGAATCCTGAGCTACATTCTGTTACCTGGGTAGAAATGTATATTAATTGTACTGTTTACAGTGGAATTACTGAATATTCCACTACAGGAGTGTCAACCATATTTATCTGTGTTGTCTTATCATCTGATCAAAGCCATGCATGTCTGCAGACCACAGATGAGGCAGTGGACTGTTATCACAACAGATACATTGCTTTAAAGTGATTCTTTAATTTACTATCTGAAAGATGCACACAATACATGTGGATGTTTATTTTCATGAGCAGGCATTTTCATTCACAACTACACTGAAATCATACTCTACTGAATCAATTGTATTTTCTTATCTTTTTTTTTTCTGAAGACCTACTTGTAANAAACCTTCACTGTATTGAAACTCTATGTCCTTAGTTTCTTGCTGTAAACTAGAAACTGTTCATATTAATTACATTATGAATTCATGCTTGCTGAAGTAAGAACAAAAAGAAAACTGATTTCCATCCCCCACTCCCCAATACCCTTTCAAGTACTACAGATCCACATTTTTAGAGCATATAGTGGTGATATATAGAAGGCTAATGCTCTTCTCAATGACATCCAATAATAGTTAAAGCCATGAGAACTATACTTTTATAATCTTTCACTTTAATAAATTTGCCCTATTGCTTTTGAACAATGCAAAGCACTTCACCACATCTGTGGTTTTATCAGGTATGAAGCTCTCATCTGGCTTTACTCACTAAATTAAGATTCTTCCTATTTTTTGGTGCAGTTTTTACATCTGAACTTTCCTTTGATTCAGGCACCTGGGGCCAGGTATATCAATCAACACAGCCTGGTATCTGAGTTTGTAATTTTGTTCCCATACATTTCAGCCCCTAAATTTGTCTTTCTCCTTAGAACTATTGAATACATTCACTAATTTTTGCTACCACTCATTTAAAGTAACAGCCATTTAAAGTAACACAAAGGCCACAAGTTATCTGTATATTTTGGTCAAAAACATTTGAGTGGGAACATAACTATTCCTGAATAGATTATCACAGTGTTTGTACTTGTAAATAGTGTGTTCAAGGCACATATTCCATCAGTTTTCACTGGCTGTACATTAATATGTGTGCCTTTTATAACAATATGGAGATCCATACTATGATTTGTCATCCTAAACTAATCTGTTACTTCAATTTCAGCATGTGAGACAGAAGCAGCAAAAGTTTATCAGCTATCACTAGAAGAGCACCTCCAGCCTTTCAAAGACAGCATGGAGCAATTCATTAGTCAAGGTAAATAATGAAACATCACTTAACCTTTTAATGACATTTCAAAGGAAAATTATGGGAACAGTGTTTATACTTTGTGGGCAAGGGACTGTTTATTTTGGCATCATAGAAAGGCGTGGATCAGTTTAATCAAATGCCACACGGTTCTGAATGATTTGCAAAATGACTGTTGTGCTGTAGGTGACTCACACTCTTTTGCATGACAGCAAAGACAAATGCTATTGGCTCGAGTGCATGATCTGATAAGTTCAACATTCCAGTAGAAAAAAATGCTACAACCTTTGTTCCTTGAATAGTTATTGAAGTTGGATCTGTTTCATTAACTTTTTTTTTTCCTAAGAGATAATTCTTTTGTATGTGCTGAAAACATGGGGTAAGTACAGCAATGGTACTTAAAGGCTTTCCAAATATAAGGAGAATCCATATTAAATACTTGGGTGCATTTAGTGGAAGACACTATGAGGGGAAAGAGAAATATCCATGATGAACTAGCATCAGAAGTGCTAGAAGGAAAGCACTTCAAAAATGGGTAGGAAAAGTTCTAGAAGGTTCCCCAGTGCTTTTTTTTTTTTTTATTTGAAATGTATATTAAAAAAGCACATGAAAACACACGTTAGTGTTATGTCAGATGGAAATTAACTTTTTAAATATATTTATTCTAGTAAATTAGACATTGGACATAACAGTGTTCTGTGGTCCTGCACTCAACTGTCACTGGAATCCTGAGCTACATTCTGTTACCTGGGTAGAAATGTATATTAATTGTACTGTTTACAGTGGAATTACTGAATATTCCACTACAGGAGTGTCAACCATATTTATCTGTGTTGTCTTATCATCTGATCAAAGCCATGCATGTCTGCAGACCACAGATGAGGCAGTGGACTGTTATCACAACAGATACATTGCTTTAAAGTGATTCTTTAATTTACTATCTGAAAGATGCACACAATACATGTGGATGTTTATTTTCATGAGCAGGCATTTTCATTCACAACTACACTGAAATCATACTCTACTGAATCAATTGTATTTTCTTATCTTTTTTTTTTCTGAAGACCTACTTGTAACATCATCTTAATTACTTCTGCTCTAGTAGTAATTCCCTGTCTTCTTCTATCTACATTCCCGTCAGAAAATTGTCTGTTCTAATCCATTTATTAAGAAATAATACAATTCCAGTTAATCTCAATTCTCTTTTATTCATTTGCTAATTGCTCTCTTGTTTGTTTTCCTGGTTTTAGTTTGAGGTCAGTAGATTTGAGCCAAAACAAGATCATGAGTCTGCCTGGACCAGTGCACTGGAAATCATTAAACTTAAGGGAGCTGCTATTTAATCATAATCAAATAGATGTCCTGGATTTGAGTGAAAAGGCATGTGCATGGTCCAGGCTAGAAAAGCTCCACCTGTCCCACAACAAGCTAAAGGAGGTAAAGTCAAGATTCTACCTAAAGAAAATGAAATCACTTCTCAGCTGAATGTGTTTTTTCAGTGTGCATTTGATTTTCATTTAACCCCTCTTTCCATTTCAAATGCTGTTAGTAGATGCAAGCAGGACTTTCACTGAATGATAGTCACCATCTTCTGTTAAGCTTTTCTATCTGAAATGTGTCAGATAATCAATTTATATAATCAATTATGAGGTCCTTTGTCTATTAGTGTGTGATATTAGGCTTGTTTATAAAAAGAAGTTAAGCTACAGCAGTAGCAGCAAAAATAATCCCTAGTTTTTTAAAATACAATGTTCTCATGCTCATACACTTTTTAAAAAAATATTTAATTGCCCATTTAATGTTCTTTTATTTAGATTCCTCCTCAGATTGGCTTCCTAGAGAACTTGACTTCTCTTGATCTAAGTCATAATCCTGATTTGAGATTCTTTCCAGATGAAATGGGAAGACTTTCCAAAATCTGGGATCTTCCTTTGGAAGGGCTTCATCTTAATTTAGACTTCAAACACGTGGGATGCAAAGCCAGAGACATTATCAGGTTTGTTGCCCTATTGTTCTTTAATATTCTCGATTTTCTCTCTTGAGATATGCAGTAGGAAAACGAGCTGGTTTGTCATATGGTGCCCAGCAACCCCAGGGAGTGCTCCAGGCTGGGGGAGCAGTGGCTGGAAAGCTGCCTGGTGGGAAAGGCCCTGGGGGTGCTGGTGACACCCAGATGAGCATGAGGCAGGGTGTGCCATGGGGACCAACCCAGCTCTGTCCAGCAGTAGAAATGGACTCAGCACTGGAGAGACTGCAGCCTGAGTGCTGTGTGCAGGGCTGGGTGCCACAGCATAAACCAGACACTGAGGGGATGGAGCAAGTTCAGGGCAATGACACTGGTCTGGAGAAAATGTCTGAAGAGGAGAGGCTGAGGGAGCTGGGCATGGGCAGTGTGGAGCAGAGGAGACTGAGGGGGGAGCTCATTGCCCTCTCCAGCTCCTGCCAGGAGGGTGCAGAGAGGTGGGTGAGGCCTCTGCTCCTTAGGCACTAGGGACAGAAGCAGGGGATGGGCTGAAGCTGCAGCAGGGGAGGGTTCCATTGGATATTAGGAATTTATCTACTGAGAGAGTGGTGAGGGATTAGAACAGGTTGTCAGGGGAGGTGGTGGAATCACCATCCCTGGAGGTGTTTATAAAACATCCAGATGTGGCACTTCAGGACATGGTTTGGTGTTCCTGATAATATTTAATAGATGGTTTGACTTGATCTTAAAGGTCATTTCCAACCTTAATGATTCTCTGTGGTCTAGCATGCTACCCAGCACACATAAAATAGATTATAGTGATTTAGATGATAATAGAATTACTTCTTAAATATGTTGCTCCTGTAAACCATGCAATAAATGGTGCTTACCAGTTACTTCTAGTATGTTTCTTGTGTTCCCAAGTGCATTGCACTGAGCACATTTTTGGGTAATTACAAAACAACAACAAAAAAAGGTACTTTCTGAATTAGCCTTTAAGTTTCCAATCAGAAGTTGTAATGGACTTAAAATCCCCGTGACAACAAACTGATATTGCATATTTGAAGAAAGGGTGTGATTTTAGATTTTTCCTTGGTCTTGAATTCTGTTGGTATTTTTCTTCATTATACACTTCTGTGATTTCTTTCAAACTTTGTGGTGTTAGGTTTCTTCAACAACGACTGAAGAAGGCTGTACCTTATAACAGAATGAAGCTCATGATTGTTGGAAACACTGGCAGTGGAAAAACTACCCTGCTACAACAACTGATGAAATGCAGACGAACAGAAGTGGACTCTCCAAAAGCTACAGTTGGCATTGATGTCAAAGATTGGGTCATTCAAGGCAAAGGCAAAATGAAGAAAGAGCTTATATTAAATGTGTGGGATTTTGGAGGTATTTCAAGAGCATATTGTCCTTTACTATTGTCTTTTCTAACACATTGCTTATTTTTAGACTCAGTCTGTGAAATTCTTAATTATGGACAGTAAAATCATGCAAGCTTAGACCAAAAGTCAAGTGACTCTTATAAATTAGTGAATTCTGCTAACTGGCAACTAAATTCTCAAGTTAATTGGGAAGCCTCAGGAATTTCTCATCACCCATTGTGTTCTGACCACTTGCTTCCAGCATAGCACTGGAACTGTCCATTCAGAACATCAAGAAACTGCTCACCATCAGCAGAAGAATCATCTTCCACTCAGCTCTGCTTCTCCCTTTTATAGTCTGGGCCCCTCTCAGTGTCCCTGTTTTGTATGGTCACAGAAAGCAAAGTGATTAGGAGGGGTCTTTGAACTTCAGGCTTCCTAAGTTACTCAAACTCCAGAAGCATTTTTTAAAATTCAGGGTTATTTTAGGCTATAGAAAAGTCATTTTTAACTATTGGTCTGTGGTCATTTAAACATATCCTGTATCACAGTGGGTAAGCACAAAAGAGCAGCAGCATTCAAGCTGAATGTCCCACTTCAGCTGTGAGTTTAGTGCTTTGTTATGTGAACATAGGTGTCTTATTTTGCAGTTGCTGAAAGTCTAAGAGGAAAGAAAGAAAAAAGGAAGGAGGGAGTGGGGGAGGAATTCAATATTGGAGTTTTAAAAGAATTGTGACCTTTACAGCAACAATGTTTATCCAGTTGTTAAATCTTACAGTTCTAGATTTAAAACGAGCTTATGTTTCCCCACTGCACTTCAATGAGCTGCCACAGAGCATCTACCTCCTCAAGTTATGCAGCTTTCCTGCCAGTGTAGATCATTTTCTGTAAGCATTCATTTCATTGTGAATTAGTGATCTGAGTGTTCTGTTGCCTTTTTATGATCTGAAGATGTTAAGTGA
This sequence comes from Ceyx cyanopectus, assembly GCA_013401355.1. NCBI lineage: Eukaryota > Metazoa > Chordata > Aves > Coraciiformes > Alcedinidae > Ceyx > Ceyx cyanopectus. The sequence continues at coordinate 46,244 of VYZU01015145.1, read as the reverse complement.
GGGAAGTACTAAACAGTGGACACTTTCTCTCCCTAGGACAAGAAGAGTTCTACAGTACCCATCCTCATTTCATGACCCAGAGAGCTTTCTATCTTGCTGTTTATGATCTCAGCAAGGGACAAGCAGAGGTGGATGCTATGAAGCCATGGCTTTTTAACATCAAGGTAAGCCATGGGTATGTACAGAATAGAATTGCATTTTCCGGGGAGCTGTTGGTGAACAGCAAATTAACCACAATTATTTTTATAAAGTGATAGAGGAAAGAAGGTCTTCAGCAAATAAAAATAGTGAGATGGAACAAGAGCTGAAATGTATCATATATTTGATATGAAAGCATTTGTAGACCTACAAATAGCTTATCAGCACCATTTGGTACTTTAAATGGTATAGAGTGGTGTGGAAAAGAACAGTTTGTGTGTTCTAGTCATATTTTCAATTGACTGATAAAAATAAGAAAGGGATGATGAGTTAAACCTGCTTTTTCTTTTGTACCATTGTAAATTTTTGGGAAATCAGAATCTGACATTTAAAACTGACTAGAAGCAGGCTGGAAATCATGCTGTTGAGTGAATCTCAGCATCCTGTCATTCATAGGAATAATTGCAGGGCTATGGTAGGGGAATTGGTCTGAGAATATACCCATATATTTTTCTTTTGTTCTAAGTTTTATTTCCATGTAATGGAATCGCCCCATGGTGAATGAGCATGTCTTGTCTTTCCTGTGATGGCTGAGCCATGGCTGGTTGATGCAGTAACAGAAAGATTTTGCACACTGATCCTGTTTGTTAAACTTAGCTTTTTCACACTTTTCAGCTTGAGCAGTGATACAGCACAGAGGGTTATAGGCAGTTTAGTGTTCATGAAGATTGTTGCTCTGCTGTGCAGTACTAGCTGGTGTTCCTGCTGCCCAGTTCCTGTGGCAACAAGCTGAGGACCCTTTGCTTTTCCACTTTGTTGGGTGTTTTTAATGGAAAAAATATAGTTGTCCCTATATTTTACTGGCCATGGTTTAATCTGGAAGGTGTGAAATCCAGATCTATAGTGATTCCTTTTAGAAAAAGCTGATTTTTAAATAGTTCGATTTTGGAATAAACTACTCTCTGTATGTTAAAAATAGGTTTGATATTTGTAGGCTGGTGAATTTTTAGTGCCCTGTCCAGTCAAGAGTCCAACATGGGATTGCAGTTTCAACTTACTCTGAATAAAACTGCTAAACAGTATTTCAGGTTTCAAACTTATTTAAAAGAGGTATATTTGAAGAGGGAGAAACAGCTGTTTTTTCTATAGTGTTGGTAGTTGTGACTAGTTGCTCACTTGTTCTGAGGGTACAAAATACCACACCATCCACATACACTACTGAGTTAATCAGCCCTGTGGGTCTCACTGCCAGGCTCGAGCTTCAGCATCCCCTGTCATTCTTGTTGGCACTCACCTGGACGTTTCTGATGAGATGCAACGGAAGGCCTGCATCAATAAAATTACTAGAGAGCTGTTGAATAAGAGAGGCTTCCCAGCCATCCAGGATTATCACTTTGTGAATGCCACGGAAGAATCCGATTCCATTATCAGACTTAGGAAAGTCATCATAAAGGAGAGTCTTCACTTCAAGGTAAGGTATACAGTGTTTCTTGAAAAAAAATGCAGTTTTAGTTAAATAAATACATTTTTAAACATGAATTCACAGAATTAGATCTGGTTTTAGTGTGGTAGCAAGCTAACCATGCCTTCTGTAGAATGTTACAGCAAAACAATGAAGGAAGAATCACCTGGTTTGTTTTCATTTTGTTTGCTACCAGAAAAATCAACCAAAAACAGACCATCTTTTTCTTATGAAGAAACCTGATCCAAAACTCCTTTGTTGAATGACAATATGTAATTGCAGCAATAAATTTCAGAGACCAAGAAATTAGCTCCTGTGATTTCTGAAAGTTAACTGATTCTCCATTTGCTGATTCCATTTTTACAAAGTGTGCAACTATTGCTAGAAAGAGGAAAGTGAATTAAAGCAGGAAGAGAAAGATCCCCTGGTCTGAATGATCCTCCTAAACTGGAGAATCTGCAGTTGTAGCTCTGTAGTCTCCCAAAGTCATCCCTCCCACTCATTCCATGCTATCTCCAGAGCAAGCTCTCTGTAGCTTCAAGGGTGAATGGCCAGCAGGCAGAGACTGGCCAGGCATGGAGCTTATAGGACAGAATCCAATCTTCTAGAAGAAGAATACACATATTGTTGTCTCACTGATGCAGTATCAATTGTGTATAGTGTCATAACATGTTAGAGAGAACAGCTGATGGTGGATGCTAAAGAAGGCAGAACATAAATCAGCAGAGCCTAATTTTCTTCTGAATTACTGCTCAGAAGATTTTCTAGAGCAAATGCTGTATTTGTGACCAGCCTCACACTGGTGGTGTACCAAGGAGCCAAGGAATGTGCATGCCTCTGATTACTCTGTTCTTAGCCACATAGAATCTGCCTAACTTCATTCTCAGTTCAAGGAACAGCCAACCAGTGCTAACTGGCAGTGGGGTGGCCTGTTTGGGTGAACAGGTAATTCCACTACTCACTCATCCCATAGGAATTAATAAGAGTGGTGTTTCTGAAGGTGCATGTAGCCCTACATCTCACCATACTTGTTGAGGAGTTCTGCTCTTGAAAAACATTTCACTCTTAGGCACCTAAAATTGGTTCTTGTAACATCCCTGCCTCTTGTGACTGTGACAGACCCTGATGTTTAAGTCTCTACATCAAGGTAAAGAAGCCTGAAGGGAAGGAGATCATTGCTCAGAATAACGAGGTCACTTGGTGAAAGAGGTTACAAGGTACCTGCTTAGAAGTCAGGCAAAGTGAGTTAAGTATTCTACACTGCCATCAAGTGCTCTGAGCCTTTGAAGTTACACGAGGTACTAATTACATTTTTCAGACATAAAAATACCACAGTGCATTGGTGTTTAACTTGTGGGAGAAGAAGATTATAAACTAAGAAGCCAGTTTGGGAATGTTGGGAAGATTGTTTACCATTTTCTCAAAACAATAACTAGCTCAGTACTCTGAAGAATGAAAATGTGGTTGGGTGCTGGCTAATGCCAAAGGTCAGAGGGTGTCTCCAGGGAGGAGCTGGGGCTCAGGAAACAGATCAAAGCACCCAGCTCTTCCCCCAGCTGTCTCTAACCTGGCTACCTTTATTTCTTCCTCTCCTCTTGTCCACTGACAGTCAGCAGTGGAGACTTTTAATTGAGCTACTACCCTTTGCCCTCAGATTATCTGAAGATGTGTCTAAAGATATTAAAGAGGTATCATTTTTTAAAATTGATGTGCCTGTTGTTATGCATAAATCTGAGATGGACACTTCAGCTGTTCATACAGTGAATATTTACCTTTGACTTCAAATCAAAGCTTCTCTTTGAAATTATGTCTTCTCAGAAGAAATCCTTTTTCATTTTATTATGTACATGTAATATGCAAATATTTTATTATTCATTTATAAAAAGCTGTTCGTATTGTAATAACAAAAGAATTAGTTACATCTATCTTTCGGACACCATGTTAGTCAATAAATATTCTTGTTCCTTCTTGACTAGACATATCCACCTTACATCTTAGTTTTACTGTCTGCATTTCACATGAAAAAAATTACATTTTAAGATTTTTATTCCTAATTATACAGATCAGAGATCAACCAGTTGTTGGTCAGCTAGTTCCTGACAGCTACCTGGAGCTGGAGAAGAGAATCTTGCTGGAACGTCAGAATGTCCCAGCTGAATTTCCAGTGATTGATCAGAAACGTTTGCTGGAACTGGTACAGGAAAGCCAGTTACAGCTGGATGAAAATGAACTCCCTCATGCAATTCACTTTCTAAATGAATCAGGTAAGATGCTGTCTTCAGCATATGTTTATTAGCACCTCATGGCAAGGTGCATAAACATATGCATAAACAAAACAGCAGACAGGCCTCTGTGCACCTTTAAATCTCACAGAAGTGTTGAGCCAAGATGCTTCACCTTGGGGAACATTTGTTTGATAATCCAGATTGTTATGTCTTGAAAGTATGCCATGATGTAAAGGATCAGTACTGTACCCATGTATATCTCTTACCTCTCCTTGTAAACATCATACCTACTGGTTAGACAGCTCTGTTTCTGAAGAGAGATGCAATTGCTGTAACACCTTGAATCAAAGAGATGAATATGGGCATGTGTAGCAGCTTGTCTCAGTGCTGAACAGACTTCATAAGAGTAAATAAGAAAACACACAGAGCATGGCTTCTTGGCAAAAAAACAACTCAGATCACAAAACTAACAAAACATCTGAATGTAAAGGTAAAGCTGATAGCATTCTACTCTTGAGATGCTGACATAAATTCATAGCTGTTTATCACTCAAATTGCTTATGTCAAATCACAGAGTGGAGAGTTTGCTTTGCTTAATATGGAGTTTGAAAATGCATTGTTAATTCCAGTGTTCTTTGTGCAGGTGTTCTCCTGCATTTTCAAGACCCAGCACTACAGCTGAGAGATCTGTATTTTGTGGATCCCAAGTGGCTGTGTAAAATCATGGCACAGGTGAGACTCCAGTTACTTTTTGTATCTACATTCATGGAAATGTTTCCCTGTCTGAAACCACTGTAACTTACCAGTCATTCCTTGTCACCATTTCTCCTGTTTCATGATCTGGAATTTTATCTAGGTTGTTTTGTTTTGTTTTGTTTTGTTTTGTTTTTATCTAGTTTTACCTGTCTCTTTCTGCTTGCTTTCTACACAGCTGTCTGAGTGGTTCTATGTTCTTACTCTCTAACATGCAAATACATATAGAACAGAAAAACCCCATGGATGCAAAGTAATCCTGCAATATGTTGTGGTAGGCTGAGATGAAAGCTGGAACTCTGGATGAAAGCAGTAAGACTGGGGGAAGAAGGGTACCCCATTGTATGGTTAGTACTGATGGCAGAGAGGAGCAAGTGATAGGGATGCACATGTTGGGATGGGAGAGTAGCAAAGGGACTGCTTAAGTGAAACCACCATTGAAATACTTGTCTAGAAACAATCTCAACACTTTCTATACTCAATTTTCCTAACCTCTGACATTTCACCTTCCATTCAGTGCAGGAAATGAGATGGCAAAAATGTAAGTTTGAACCTTTAAAGCTGGTGGGATTCAGAGTGAGAGGAGACCTAGGAGATCCCAACACCCAGGAAAGCTGTTAAGAATGGCAGTGTACAAGTGGCTTGGATAGATTAAATTATTTCACAGCTCTCTTCTTGCTGACCAGCATTATGGAGATGTTTGGTTTCACTGTGAAATGAAGACCATTTTTTCACCCTAAATAATAGGCTGCTATTTCAGGGAGCAGAGTTTATCAGGAAGGTGCAATCTGATGACAACTGTACACCTGAAAGTGTTTTACGTTTTTTGAAAGATTCTGACAGTGAAGGTGGAAGGATTTTCTAAATACCCCAAGGGAATTGTAAAGCGTTCAGATGTGGAAAAATTTCTTTCAAAGAAGAGCAAGTTTCCTAAGATCTACATGTCACAGTACTTTAAGCTTCTGGAAAAATTTCAGATTGCTTTGCCATTAGGAGAGGATCAACTACTAATCCCAAGCAGGTAAGCAGGGAGCTGAAGCTGCAAGTGACAGCCATAGGTATTGATCAAAAAAAACCCAACCTTTCATCAGGCTAACTATATTAACTGATCTTCCAAGCAGTTTGGCATAGGAAAGTGTGTTAGTACACTATGTTTTATTAAATGTTTTCAGCAAAACAGTTAAGCTGATCTTGTAGCAGACAGAGCTTCTATCAGATTACTGTGATGGGTGAATGGAATTTATAAATGGTAGAATGCTGTATGAGGATTGTATTTCTTCTACAGTTACTTCAACAGGAAAATTCTAATTCAGCTTTAATTGCAGTGTGCCAGCATTATGGATATTTACTGCAGTATAAAAGATAACCATGAATTTCTTTTGCCTGTTTGCTTAGAGTGAGAACCACAGTCGAGATACTCAGAGGCACTGTCTCCTCCCAGCAGTCTGGTTATCCAATGTTGTGACAAAAAGAGCGTTAGAATTTGGCTGTGGTCTGGTTGCTTTATCTGAAGCAGGTAGCACAAATTCTCTGCCTTACAAGTTTCTCTGATGTGTTCAGTAATGGTTCTGCTGCTTAATGGAGACAGTGTGGCGTGCCTGCACTGATTAGAGATTCTGCATTCTCAAAGGAAGATTTTATCTGAATGTTTTACCCACATTACATGTGTCGGGTTTACTTTTGATATCTAATGGTTGTTAGTGAGGTTCTGTTGGGTGTAAATGACATCAGGACTTCATTTGAGCACAAGAAAGCAGAATAAGCAAATGCAGCATCTGTCTCTTCCCTGAACATTTCAATCATTCATTAATAATACATTTTACATAATAAATAAAGTATATCATCAGTCAGCTTGGATAAAGTACATCATTAAATACTGCCTAATATTTTTGTTCTTTCAGTTTGTCTGATCACAGACCTGTTATAGAGCTTCCCCACTGTGAAAATTCAGAAATCATCATCAGGCTTTATGAGATGCCATACTTTCCTATGGGATTTTGGTCTAGGCTGATCAACAGGTTGCTTGAGATATCCCCTTTCATGCTGTCAGGAAGAGGTAAAATCACTTGAAAAGCAATTCTTGCTCTAAATGCCAACACCTGCTTGTCAAAGCTGCAGTCTCCATTGTTTTGCTTTAGCTGATTCCTAACCACTTCACAAATGTAATCTTTAGAGTGGTGTGCAAAAGAAAGTTGTAAGCAGCCTATTTCTCTCCTTCACATGCTAGAGTCAGAGGAAATCATGTTTATACAGTATTGCCATTCACTTCTACAAAGAACAGAAGAGAAGATGTCTCCCACACAGAAACACAAACTGCTTTTCTTCTGGTTCATTGATCCTCATTTCCTGCAAGTCTAAAAATGTTGCTTGTATCAGAAAGGCAGGAGACATCTGTAGGTATTTTCCAGTAATTCAGTGCTTGAACATGAGCTGAACTTGTACCTTTTACTTGTTTTTTCAGATGTAATTTATGACAAGTGAAGTATGAAAAATATATCATTGCTAGTGCTCTATAAATATGATTTAAAACTACCTGCTCTCCTGGTGTTTGATTTCCTCCTGAGCATAGAACTGCAATCACATCTTGCTCATTCATGTTTGTGATGCAGGAAAAATTTAAATCACTGACTCTTTTTTCCTATGTTGCCCAAGATATTCTGAGTTTGCACCCAAATGTAGCCAGGCAGTTCTGTAACCCCCGTGTGCATCACCTGCTGCATCACTTCCATGTGATGGAATACTAAGTTTGTGAATATGTCTTATGAACAGCTGACAGATATTTAGCTTTTGTGGAGCTATTCTGCCTGCAAAGTTGTAACCTTTATTTTGTTTGTTGAGATAGGCATAAACCTGTAAACATAATATTTAAAGTAGCATCAGTTACTCTGTATACTTAAAAATATTCCATCCTGTTGGAGATCAGCTTTCTCTTCTGATGTTGTGTTTCCCAGAGCGAGCTCTTCGTCCCAATAGGATGTACTGGAGACAAGGCATCTACTTGAACTGGTCTCCTGAAGCCTATTGCCTGGTGGAATCTGCAGTCTTTGACAGCAACCCAGACAGCTTTGTGAAAATTACAGCACCTTCTTGCAGAAAAGGTTAATTATTCCTGAGCCCCATTTTTTCTCAAGATTAATTGCAGCTTGGTATTTTGCTTTGTTCTGCTTTTGAATGCAGAGTTTAGCTCTGTCATTACCAGTTTGGCAGACTGAGGCTGTAATTTCCATCTGTTGACTGTTTACAGGGTGCATCCTTTTGGGCCAAGTTGTGGATCACATAGATTCTCTTATGGAAGAATGGTTTCCAGGTTTGCTGGATATAGATGTATGTGGTGAAGGGGAAACACTGTTGAAGAAATGGGCTCTGTACAGCTTCCAGGATGGTGAAGAGCACCAGAAAATACTACTTGATGACTTACTGAAAAAGGCTGAAGAAGGTATATCCTGATGGCTCCTGAGATACATAGAGACACACCTTATGTAGATACATTTTACACAACATCTCCTTTGTCACTTCTGGGTGCAGCGTGTTATTCAAAAAAGCTTAATTTCTGTGAGAAATTACAGTATGTCAAAGACAACTTAGAATCATAGAATCATAGAATGTTTAGGGCTGGAAGGGGCCTCCAAAGGTCATCTAGTGCAGCCCCCCTGCAGGGAGCAGGGACACCCTCAACTAGACCAGGCTGCTTAGAACCTTGTCCATCCTCTCCTTGAATATCTCCAGGGATGGGGCCCCAACCACCTCCCTGGGGAGCCTGTGCCACTGATCCACCACCCTCAAGGTCAAGAACTTCTTCCTGATATCCAGTCTAAATCTCCTCTTCTCTCATTTAAACCAACTACCCCTCGTCCTTTCACTACAGGCCCTTGGAAACAGCCCCTCTCCAGCCTTTCTGTAGCCCCTTCAGGTACTGGAAGGTAGCTATAAGATCTCCCCAGAGCCTTCTCCAGGCTGAACAACCCCAGCTCCTTCAGCCTGTCCCCACAGCAGAGCTGTTTCAGTCCCCGATCATCTTTGTTACCTCCTCTGGCCCTGCTCCATCAGCTCCATGTCCCTGCTGTGCTGAGGGCTGCAGAACTGGATGCAGTACTCCAGGTGAGGTCTCACCAGAGCAGAGTAGAGGGGCAGAATCACTTGTCTTTCTCTTATGCAAGAACTATATGTGTAGAGTCAGAGAGTGGTGGGGTCTCTGGAGATCATAAGTCCAGCCCCTGCCAGAGCAGGATCACCCAGGGCAGCCCACACAGGACCAGATCCAGGTGGGGCTGGAAAGTCTCCAGAGCAGGAGACTCCACAACCTCCCTTGGCAGCCTGGGACAGGCTCTGGCATCCTCACAGGGAAGAAGTTTTTCCTCATCTTGAGGTTGAACTTGCTGTGTTCCAGCTGTGTCCATTGCCCCTCATCCTGTCACAGGGCACCACTGAACAGAGACTGGCCCGTTCTCCTTGAAGGAGTAGAGTATGGATTGGTTGCTGCTGCTCTGTGTAGTGGGTATAAATGGAAATCATGAAAATAACTGTTTTGTCATGATACTGATAATGCAGCTTCATTCATGGAATTGAATCCAGCACACAGTAAAGCTGATACTTGACCTTCTGGTTGGGCCACATACAACAGTCATTTAAAAGGCAATTTTCAGGATGACATTCTACATAGTAACAGAATTCTTTCTTTTTATAGACAGAAAAATCACCTCTGGGTTAGTCTGTGTTGCTGCATAGCAACTGTTGCTATCCCATTTGCTTGGTACATGTGCAGAACCATAAAAATACTTGAGCATGTGAGATGCTTTAAGTTGAATGGCAAACTTCATTGGTGTTCTGTTCCATATGTATTGTGTGCATGTGTGTGCACAGATATGTACATACATGCATATATGTATGAGTTCTGGTTTAGCTACATTGATTATGTGCACTCAGAGATCCATGTGCCTTTGGAACGATGACTCCCATTTTTGGTTTTTCAGTTTCCTCTCTTGTTTTTATCAGGTGACCTTTTGGTAAATCCAGAGCACCCAAGACACACCATTCCAATAGCTCAGATTGCTCCAGATCTGATATTGGCTGATTTGCCCAGAAATATCATGTTGAACAGTGATGACCTGGAATTTGATGAAGCTCCTGAATTTCTCTTGGGTAAGCATTATTTGGTAGGGTTTTTATACAGATTTTATGTAAACAAATCTATTGAAGTAAATTCTGCAACATACAGAAAACATGCTAGATGATGCTTTTCTGTCCAGATGTGTTTTTTAAAGTACTGTGAATTTCAGGTTTTGTGTTTTGATTTTTCCATTAATTTGTATGCTAGAACACTGGTTGTTATGTGTTTAGATTACTGATCATGAAGCTTAACACAGCAGGTGATCCACATATTTTCAGATTGGGACACTTTCAGCTCTTTTAAATGAGAAAGGAGTGGACTGAGATGAGAACTAAGGCAGAAGTTGTTTCCCAGCAGAGGGGTGGGCACTGGAGCAGGGTGCCCAGGGAGGTGGTGGAGGCCCCATCCCTGGAGACATCCCAGGTGGGGTTGAGGAGGCTCTGAGCACCCTGCTCTAGCTGAGATGGCCCTGCTCTCGGCAGGGGTTGGGCTGGGCGAGCTCTGGAGCTCCATTCCCACCTAGACAGCTCTGGGGTTCTATTTTTTTTTGAGAATTCTGATATTACTTTAATATTATTTTTTATTTTATCCTTGAAAAGGTGATGGTGGGTTTGGATCTGTGTACCGAGCATCCTACGGTGGAGAAGAGGTCGCTGTGAAGATTTTTAATAAGCATACTTCTCTCAGGCTCCTAAGACAAGTAAGAAACATTATTTTTTGGATTTTTTTTCCCTGTAGTGCTGCTCTTGGAATACCAATTTTTTTTCCCTGTAGTGCTGCTCTTGGAATACCAACCCTCCTGAAAAGTTGAAAAGCTTAAGTAAATTGCAAAGCCTGCATTTCAGAACAGTTATGAGTGTTCTGCAGAGCTTATGCTGTTAGCAGTATTTAATCTGGTTTTTCACCGACAGGAGCTTGCAGTGCTTTGTCACCTCCATCACCCCAGTCTGGTGTCTCTGTTGGCTGCTGCAATCCGGCCCCGGATGCTGGTGATGGAATTGGCCCTCAAGGGATCCCTGGATCGTTTGCTCCAGCAAGACAATGCCAGTTTAACTCGGACACTTCAGCACAGGATAGCTCTACATGTAGCTGATGGCTTGAGGTAAATGGGACTATTGCTGCTCTACAACCAGGATACAGCTGCAAACAGGACATACTGCAAATGGAAAACTTCTGTTTGCTTCTATCTCAACCAGAACATTCCCTGAAGCAGACAAGTGCTTGTGTTTTTATGATACATAAGCTGATGTAACACAGAGTTCTCTTACCTTTTTTTTGCACTAACAAGTGATGCTCATGTAAGTACAAAAATGTCAAGAGCCCTGGTGGAATTTCTACGTGGCTGTTCAGTTCTTATTAAAAAGTCAAAGAGGTTAATTTGGTGCATTTTTTAAGTTCTGAAAGTCCATGTGTGTCCTCAAGAGCTATTGAAGTGTGACTGTGAAATGATAAAACCTGCAGAGGAGCTCAGGGACCAGTGAAACTTAAACTCCTGAGATTCCATTTTCAAACTGCCAGTGGCAGTTCAGATAAGACTTGGTCCAAAAATGCTGTCATGTTGATATGCCAGGAAATAGTATTTCAGACCACTTCTCAAGGCAGTACCCAGTGAGGCAGTGTTATGTTGGGAATGTTTGGCATTTTTAACTATTTAAGACTGGGTAACATTGGGAAGCACCATTTTCTGTCATGGCAGTAGCACATTCCCTGTGTGTTTGTAGTTGCAGCTGCATTCTGAATGCTCTAATAAATACTTCCTGATGCACAGGTACCTGCATTCAGCAATGATCATCTACCGTGATTTGAAGCCTCACAATGTTCTGCTCTTCGCCCTCTATCCTAATGCAGCTGTTATTGCAAAAATAGCTGACTATGGCATTGCCCAGTACTGCTGCAGGATGGGAATTAAAACCTCTGAGGGCACTCCAGGTATGGAAACACTTTGGTTTGCAGTGCTTTATGTCCAAACAGATCTGCTTTTTACATAGTTGTTCAGAAGTAGTCAAATCTATAGTCAACATCTTGAAATGGAGCCCTGGTCACATTACAGGTTGTGGTGCCAGGTTTATACCTCTTGGCCTTTCTTCCTATTCCTGTTTTAACACCTTTTAGAAGAACCAGGGAGTATAAGAAAGGTTTTACAAGAGAAAAAAAAAATAAGTTACACGCATTTGTTACAGTGTTTTTGCTGTCTGGTTTTAGTACAGTTATTGTGATATTGAAATTACACTGCTGTAATTGTTGGTCTAATTTTCAGTAGTGTATAGGTAGGTCTTAATTTATTTTTAAAGGCTATAAATACCTGCCCTGTTCTCCAACTTTAGAGAACATATTAACATCCATACAATAACTTGGAAAAGTCCCTTTAGGTCTTGGAAATTATGTGTGAGGAAGTGAGTTCAAATGCTAAATGCTCAGTGAAGACTGCAGACTTGCCCTTCACTTTCAGTATTCACTGAGAAAGGAGTTATTTTGTGTGTGGTGATGCAGGAACTCTGTAACTGATGGTACTGCCCATTTCCTTTACACTGATTGCTGATATTTTTGGAGGTCTGCACATGCAAACTATTGCCAGCCCTGAAATAGTGTGCCATTTTTGGTTTGCTTCCTGTGACATTTTCATCAGTAAGTGTTTGCTCTTAAAAGGATAAAGACGGCTTCATCTTGATGTGAATCACAACTATTAATGGATTCTTTATGTGCAGGATTTCGAGCACCGGAGGTGGCCAGAGGAAATGTTATTTACAATCAGCAAGCTGATGTTTACTCATTTGGCTTGCTGCTTTATGACATTTTAACAGGAGGTGGTAGAATAATGGAAGGCTTGAAGTTTCCAAATGAATTTGATGAATTAGCAATACAAGGGAAGTTACCAGGTATGCCTCATTTCTTCAAGTTTGAACATGCCAGTTGACCATTTGTGCTGCCTCCTCCAAAAACAGCACCTCTCACACTTCTTTTTTACCTGACAGTGATCAGAGGAGGAGGTTAAATAACAGCAGTTTTTTGAAGCTTTTCTCAATTTCATGTAGTCTTGAAATAGTGGGAAATAGGCATCTGTTCAGCATCACACTGGTTATAATTTCATGGCAATTCCAAGGAATCTTTTGTATTCTTGGGCTTTATCCAGACCTTGCTAAACAGATGTTGCTGAAGGAACCTTCTAATGCCATGGCTGGAGTTGAGCCTTATGTATTCCTGTGACAATGTGTGTCATGCACTAAGGTAAACACAGTTCCATTCTGCTTTCTGGGCATGGCACTTGCTAAAGTGCCCGTTACTGTGAAGCTGCAGATCTTGAGATTTTTGTAAAAAGGACTTGAAATCTTATTTTGAAAAAAAAATTTCTTACTTTGAAAAAAAGTGCCACTACTTTAAAAGAGCTGCCACCCCTGAATGGATTAAATAGGAATTCCCTTTTAGCTTGTAAGGAGTGTGGAGTCCCTGCTTAACATTCTTCTTATTCCATGTGCATTACAGGCTGCAGTTGTTGGCTGCTGAAGGCATTAAACAGTGGTCAGGCTGGATGTGATGTAGTCAGCTGGTCAGTCTAACTCAGGATTGGGCAACTTCAGTGTGAAGAGCTACTGCAGTCCCACTTCAGAGCACCAGAAGCTTAATGTGTGGTCTTCCTTTTTACTTCTTGCCCTGCAGTAGTGGATGTGCTCATGAAACATCCTTTCAGGGAAGTCACTCCATCTAGGGAAGGGCAGAAACTGTACATGGCTTCTCCATAAGCAGAGACAGAGAGTTCAGGTATTTTTTACTCCTTAAGGAGAATAGTCCCAGTTCATAGTTCAGATAGTTCAAACCCACCCCCAGCAGAGGCCATCCCAAGAACTGATGACCAGGTATCTGTTGAGTGATGCTGATCATTTGGCTGTGTTCTATTATGAGCCCTGTGAAATAATCAGCAGTGTTAGTTTTTGGAGAAGGCACAGTTCCCCCTGGGCACATGCTTATAATTTATATTATTTCCAACAAAAAGGTGGCTGTTGAGCTCACAAATAAACAATGTCTATAATTTCCTGAACATTTGCAGCTATTTATCATTAATGTTACTTCTGCCTAATGTAGGACTGGAATGTCTGCTGTGGATTATGATGAACTAAAAGGAAAACAGTACAGGCATCATTACTCATAAGTGACTGTTCTTAGAGAGTTCAGCACCTATAGTAGTGACATACATAGTCAAAGCATTGAGTGGGAATTTAAACTTCCATACATGGAGCATATAGTTACCTAGTATAATAGTTCTCCAGTATATGAGGAACTATTGGCATTTCATTGTATTCCATATACTCTGCCCAAACACAGAATAAATAGAAAAAAGTGTCTGCATGAATTGAAAAGAATACAGAGTGAAATGACTTGTCCTTGAATAGTCAGCATGTATTAAACCATAGCTCACACATACTTGTGATCTCTGTATTTAGAAAAAGTGAAAGCATTTACTTTAACTGCTTTTAATGAAAAGGACTCTAGCTCTGTCATTTCATACTCTAGCATTTAATGGCAAAGGAGCCATCCCAAGCAGCTTTTTGCTGACACTTTACCTAAAAAATATGATATTTATGTGAGAAGCATTGTAAGAAGTTAGAATTGTTACAATAAGAAGAAAGTTATTTGGAACTCCGTTTCTGAACGATGCTAAAAGCTGGTTAAGATGTTAGCTAATTTTATATTTTAGATCCTGTCAAAGAATATCGGTGTGCCCCCTGGCCTAAAGTGGAAAACTTGATTAAAAAGTGTTTGAAAGAAAACCCTCAGGAACGACCAACATCCTCCCAGGTACTACTCAGTGTGTTTATTTGCATTTTTGTAATAGATGATACCAGGAGGTTGTGCTTTCTAAAAAGGACATTTGAGATATTAAGAGACACTGGAGTGTTTCTATCTTTTGTGGAATTGAAACAGCCATGAAATACAGCCTGCTCTTGCCCTTGGGATGCACTGTTCCATTCGAAGCCATCAACATTAATTCTAGCCTGCTGGTTTTCCCTCTGTTGCTGTGTATTGACTATAGAGAAGATGGATTTGGAGTCATAGTCCTTACTAGAGCTGTGCAAAAAGGAGCCTGTGCTGGTGGGGGAGCAGGACCAGAGCATGGCTCTGAAAACCTGCTGGCTCTTGCCACACCTTGCTGTGCTCCCAAAGTGGGTGACATTTTCAGGCAGGCCCCAACCCCCTTGGCTTCCTGAAATCTGAACAGGAAAATAAGAGTCAATGAAAAGTTGCTCAGTGCACAAAGATTTCTCATTAATATTGGCAATGCCTGAGCAGACCTGCTGAGCTATCCTGTCCATAGTCCACTGTTCTCCATTGCTGGTTATTT
>VYZU01015145.1:14579-30773 GCA_013401355.1 Ceyx cyanopectus | reverse complement strand
ATGGTTTAATACATGCTGACATACATAGTCAAAGCATTGAGTGGGAATTTAAACTTCCATACATGGAGCATATAGTTACCTAGTATAATAGTTCTCCAGTATATGAGGAACTATTGGCATTTCATTGTATTCCATATACTCTGCCCAAACACAGAATAAATAGAAAAAAGTGTCTGCATGAATTGAAAAGAATACAGAGTGAAATGACTTGTCCTTGAATAGTCAGCATGTATTAAACCATAGCTCACACATACTTGTGATCTCTGTATTTAGAAAAAGTGAAAGCATTTACTTTAACTGCTTTTAATGAAAAGGACTCTAGCTCTGTCATTTCATACTCTAGCATTTAATGGCAAAGGAGCCATCCCAAGCAGCTTTTTGCTGACACTTTACCTAAAAAATATGATATTTATGTGAGAAGCATTGTAAGAAGTTAGAATTGTTACAATAAGAAGAAAGTTATTTGGAACTCCGTTTCTGAACGATGCTAAAAGCTGGTTAAGATGTTAGCTAATTTTATATTTTAGATCCTGTCAAAGAATATCGGTGTGCCCCCTGGCCTAAAGTGGAAAACTTGATTAAAAAGTGTTTGAAAGAAAACCCTCAGGAACGACCAACATCCTCCCAGGTACTACTCAGTGTGTTTATTTGCATTTTTGTAATAGATGATACCAGGAGGTTGTGCTTTCTAAAAAGGACATTTGAGATATTAAGAGACACTGGAGTGTTTCTATCTTTTGTGGAATTGAAACAGCCATGAAATACAGCCTGCTCTTGCCCTTGGGATGCACTGTTCCATTCGAAGCCATCAACATTAATTCTAGCCTGCTGGTTTTCCCTCTGTTGCTGTGTATTGACTATAGAGAAGATGGATTTGGAGTCATAGTCCTTACTAGAGCTGTGCAAAAAGGAGCCTGTGCTGGTGGGGGAGCAGGACCAGAGCATGGCTCTGAAAACCTGCTGGCTCTTGCCACACCTTGCTGTGCTCCCAAAGTGGGTGACATTTTCAGGCAGGCCCCAACCCCCTTGGCTTCCTGAAATCTGAACAGGAAAATAAGAGTCAATGAAAAGTTGCTCAGTGCACAAAGATTTCTCATTAATATTGGCAATGCCTGAGCAGACCTGCTGAGCTATCCTGTCCATAGTCCACTGTTCTCCATTGCTGGTTATTTATCACTGTCTGAGCCATTGTCACTGCCACGTGCCTGCTGTGCCTTTCTTTGTAGGTTTATGAGATCCTGAATTCTGCAGAGCTTATCTGTTTGATGAGGTATGTCTCCATACCCAGCACATCCACAGCAGAGTGCATGGTGGCTGCCAACCCAGGCTGCAAGAAGGCAGGAGTCTGGATAGGCAATGGGAACACAGAAAAAGCACAACTTTCATTTGTTAACTTAAATACAGATGGACACACTTGTGAGGTATGTGGGCAAGCTGCCATTTCTTCATTTTTTTTTGGCACCTAGATGTATTTGAGAAGAATTAATTGCATTTTAACAGCAGGATAGCTGGAAAGCCAGGCTCTGAGAGAGCAAAAATTGCTAATGAGTGAGTCATGATTGGATCATGAAATGAAGCAGAAAAGTGGTCATTTTTTCTCTTTCTGCCACCAGCATGAACTTTCTCCTAATACGTGTTTCTACTGCTGGTTCCTTTCCTGCACCCAGGTGGAGGCCATCCTTGGCACAGAGGCCAATGGTTGTGCCACCCTTCTGCCTCCCCTAATAGCCTAGCTAGTCTCCTACCTTCCCATGGATGTCACCTCCTTTGTGTCACTTTGGGTGATGCCCCCCAGCTCTTTTTATCTGATTTTTGTACATCTCAGTCCTGTGCTGTCAGAAAAAGGAGAAGTTTTTCCACATTTTCTTTCATGTGCTGTGGTGACCACGTGGCCAGAACCAAGTGTGACTCACCACCAGAGTTGTTAGATTTCCATCTTCCATCTGTTGGCCATGATACATTTTGGTGGCTTTGGTATAAATTATAGAATGTATTTTTCTAAAGCTAAAATGATAAAAGGAAATATTAGATCAGTACTTTTATGTCTGGCAGTGAAGCTGAATGTATATTGCAGCATAGTTCCTTAATTGCTTAATTCTCTGAGGGCTTTGAGACCTTCATTAGAATAGAGAGGCAGAGTATTTTGTTCAGCATAGAGATGCTGTTTAGAGATTCTCCTGTGTGCTGGGAGCTGTCCAGGCACTTGGAAGGTGGGCAGCACAGCTGAAGGTGTCTTCTGGTAACACAGAGGGAGGTTTCCCACAGGAGGGGGATAGGCTCTGGGTCCAGGCAGCTCTGACAACATTGTGCTTTATTTCTATTACCAGCAGCTCACCAGCACTTGCCCTCACTGAACTCATAACCACGGTGGTTTTCTTTTCATTTTTCTGACTCAGGATATTGCAGATAGCAAAATTTTAAGTTTGGCCTTAGTGACCCTTCCAGCTGAGAAAGAAAACTGGATTGTAGCAGGAACCCAGTCTGGCTCCCTGTGGGCACTTAACACAGAAGATGAAACAAGAAGGCATCGTCTGCAGAAGATGTCAGATTCCATCACTTGTTTATACTGTAACTCAAAGCAAAGGTATCCATTCATTTCCAATAGTTTGGGTTGCACTTTGAAAATATCACTGAACAGAGATTTCAATGACTTATGTACACTTAGCAGTTGTGTTTAGACAGCTGCTTATTTTGCCTGTATTTTCACTGAATTTTACACACGATGTAACTGGAGACTGCATTCCTGACTACAGGTGCTTGCATTTGCTTTTGGGGTTTAATGAAACTCTGGGAAATACTCAGGGGCTACTTATTTAATTTGTTCTTACCTGATTAAGGCATCTCTGGATGTCCTTGTTTGATTTTATTTCAGTAAACAGAAGAACTTCTTCTTGGTAGGCACAGCAGATGGCAAACTGGCAGTGTTTGAAGACAGAGCAGTAAAGGTAGACTTGCTTGCTTTCTGTTCTACTATCAGTAATATGTAAAGCAGCTACCACAGTAGGTGGCTTATTTTTTAATTGCTTCTCTCAAACCAAATGTAATTTTCTACTACAGTCTTAGAGGAACTGCACATGTTTTACAATATTTCTTTTAACCAACAGAGTTAAGAGAGGGAAATTATAGGCCTTTGAAAGGCCAGGCAAACTGACTAGATGGTGACATTAATGGTTGTTATAGCAACTTGAATCTCCCTTATTTACAGTGGTCATAGCTCCTTTTTATTTTTGTTCACAATAAATGTTTATATAATAGTTATCTTCAAAAAGACCATGTTGTTTAGATTTTCTGTAGGTCAGAGTTCAGTTCACAGAACAGATAAAGAAATGCTGGGAGCTCTTTGTATCATCTGGCTCCTGACCTATGCAGTTTAGAGCAGTTAGGGAGTTGCAGGGCAGTGCAGAAGCAGAATGGTGCAGTGTAGGGTGTCTCCAAGACACAGATGTGACTTTGCATTCAGCTCTTGAACTATGCCAGTGGTTGCAGAAAGTGTCTCTGCCCCAGCTCTCCTATTGCTGCTCTCAGGCTGTTACCCATGGACACCTACACTGAGACTTGTCAGTCTCATTCTGGAGTGATAGTGAAGTGGTTCTGGAAACCTGGCTGTGTAAATCTCATCCAGCAGGCTGTGTGGCCCTGGATTAACACTTGGGAGTGTCTGTATACTCATTCCTAATGGGGAGTACATTTTGCCTTTCAGAATAAGGGTGCTACACCCCTGAAGATACTGTCTGTTGGAAATGTTAGCACACCACTGATGTGCCTGAAGGAATCCTCACACCTCTCTGAGAAACACATCCTCTGGGGAGGCTGTGGAACAAAGATCATTGCCTTAACTAGTGATTTCTCTGTTCAGAAGCTCATTGAAACAAAGACAAGTCAGCTGTAAGTTTTTTTCAACATGTGATGTCTTTTGTTGGTTGAAGATTTCTGGCAGTATTTTGATGTAGTGCCTTGTTCTGGAGCTCATTCTTTGCCTTCTTTCTGGTCTTTGCCTTCCATAATACAGTTGGAATACTATGTGCATTAAGATCAGTGAGGAGTATTTAAAGTGTTCCTTGCTGCTTTTAAACAAGGAATATTAATTGTTACTGTACAAAGGATTTATGAAGAGAATATCTATTCAGAAAATGATTAAATGCAACTGTTTATGAAGAATTATACACACGTACATGGTATAGTATCTGTCCATACATGTTTGTCCGTATCATACTGTGCATATCTTTGCCTTGTAGAGTTAATCATGTATGATTGACTTTGCATTATTGAGAAGTTAGTCTGAAGTTCTTGGAGTGTTAAATAAGTTTCACATGGGCAAGTTCTGCTCTGAAGTTAAGGGGAAATTTTCTGAGCAGGGAAAAACATGCTGGTAGATATCATTCTGGGAAATTAATGTGCTTTGGAAAATAAGGTCTTAACATAAAGCAAGAAGCTAAAACGAGTAAAATGCAGTTCAATGATAACATACAAAATGTGTCACAGGAATAATTTGAGCTTTGTGGAGACAAAACTGTGTGTGGTTTTGAAATAAAGTTGTCAAAAGTAAGTAACATCAGGGAAGTGATCAGTGTTTACTGGGTGTCTTCTATCAGGGTCCTGTAATTTTGAGCTGTTTCTCACAATGAATTGAAGAGTCAGTGAACTAAGATAATGCTGTTAATTTGCAGGGGTAATTGTATTTGATATGTGCAGACACAGATCTGGCCTGAGAGACAAACTCCTCTGTAGAGGAAAACAGTCACAAAGGCTGTCAGCTGAAGTGAAACAAGAGCAGAGCAGGCAGAACTAAATGTCACTGCTGCTTTTTAGGCTTGGTCATCTTTTGTGTTGAGTGACCATAAAATGTTCATGTGGCCCTGTGAGAACTACTGAGTGCCTCCAAACACTGAAAGAGTGGCAGGAGAAGGGGTGAGTTTGCTGTGATGGTTGCAGTTGGTGAGAATGGTTTATTGATGTTTGGGACATGAATGCAGCTACAAGGATAATGCCATATTATAATCTCATCAGCATAATGCCATTGCTCTGACTACTTATGTCAAACTGTAGGAACATGATAGAGGATTTAGTTGTACCCTAGGCCAGCTGGGTTCTAAGGCAGAATGAGTCAGTAAGAGCTACAGAGAAGTTAATTCCACTCAGAATAGTCAATTTTTTCTACTGGATACTTCCTGTGTCTCTAACTGTAATTCTTCTCTCTCTAGGTTCTGTCATAATGCTTACAGTGATGCAAACATTATTTCCATAGCCATAGACAAATACATCTACCTGGCAAAAAAAAGCAGCCATTTTGTGGAAATCTGGGACAAGAAGACAGAAAAACTTTCTGAACTGATTGACTGTGCACATTTTCTGAAGTAAGTGCTTTGTACCAGACTGATGGCCTGCTGCTCACAAAGCTGGGTATCAGAGGGCCTTTGCTAGTGTAGTACTTGAATCTGCTGGAGATAAGGAGCTTGCCCAGTTCTTTGGGCAAATGTGGAATTCCTTTCCTCTCTCATGGCCCAGAACTTCAGAACATCCTGTGTAGAATCTCACATTTTTAGGACCCTTATTATATTTCACAATTTCTCTATAATGTCCAGAAGATTCATTTAACTCTGCTCAATAAATGAGAAGGTCTATTGCTGTCCTGCTTTTATATCCAGTTACTTCTTGCATCCCCTGAATAAGTATATATAAGTATATATAGTACATATATATATATAAGTATATAATAAGTATATTATATAAGTAATACCAGTGCACAGTTTCAGTAGGAGATCAGTGTTTTAGTAACAGTGAAAGTTATTTTCATTTGCATTTAAATTGTTCCTTTCCCTTAATGTGCCACATAGATTTAATCATCATGGTGAGGTTAGGAGCAGCTCTAGGTGTGCATTCTTTCCTTCCTACTTCCTTCCTTCCTGACAGACAGCAAGCAGAGAAATACACCCTACCTCCTATTTAAAGGTGGATTGAAGCATAGCAGGTGGCTTGTAGAAGTCCAGTAGTTCTCATCCCAGGTTGTTTGCAGTTAATGGAGTGACCNCATAATGCTTACAGTGATGCAAACATTATTTCCATAGCCATAGACAAATACATCTACCTGGCAAAAAAAAGCAGCCATTTTGTGGAAATCTGGGACAAGAAGACAGAAAAACTTTCTGAACTGATTGACTGTGCACATTTTCTGAAGTAAGTGCTTTGTACCAGACTGATGGCCTGCTGCTCACAAAGCTGGGTATCAGAGGGCCTTTGCTAGTGTAGTACTTGAATCTGCTGGAGATAAGGAGCTTGCCCAGTTCTTTGGGCAAATGTGGAATTCCTTTCCTCTCTCATGGCCCAGAACTTCAGAACATCCTGTGTAGAATCTCACATTTTTAGGACCCTTATTATATTTCACAATTTCTCTATAATGTCCAGAAGATTCATTTAACTCTGCTCAATAAATGAGAAGGTCTATTGCTGTCCTGCTTTTATATCCAGTTACTTCTTGCATCCCCT
Source organism: Ceyx cyanopectus (assembly GCA_013401355.1). Classification (NCBI taxonomy): domain Eukaryota; kingdom Metazoa; phylum Chordata; class Aves; order Coraciiformes; family Alcedinidae; genus Ceyx; species Ceyx cyanopectus. The sequence goes on along the minus strand of VYZU01015145.1, from coordinate 24,290 downwards.
GAATAAGTATATATAAGTATATATAGCAAGCAGAGAAATACACCCTACCTCCTATTTAAAGGTGGATTGAAGCATAGCAGGTGGCTTGTAGAAGTCCAGTAGTTCTCATCCCAGGTTGTTTGCAGTTAATGGAGTGACCCATGTGAGGTTTTTGCAGCTTGTCTTGGTGATGTTTGTTGGGATTGAGTCGTGAGCAGCTGTGGAACAGCATGACACCAGTTCCAACACAAACTGTCTCCATGCTTATAGGGACAAAGGGGAAAAGCTGAATAAGGAATCAAAACATAAACTGGCTTACTCTGGAAGAGTGAAGACAATTTGCCTGCAGAAGAACACTGCCCTGTGGGTAGGGACAGGAGGGGGACACATCCTGCTGCTGGACTTATCCACACGCCGTCCTGTGCGAGTTCTAGACAGCTGCTGTGATTCTGTTAGAGTCATGGTGGCAGCTCAGCTGGGTGAGTGACTGCGCCACGGGGCATCAGTACCAGGGCTGCTCCCTGGCACAGTTCCAGCAGGAGGCTGGCATTGTGTTCTGTTCATTCAGTCTGTTCCACTGCTGTCATCTTCCCTCTGCTGTTAGCTGGACCCCAGAGGCTGGCATACCAGTGCCCACATAAAACAACTGCTTCTCACTGATCAGGGCACACACAGCCCAGCTTCACTGGATCCCTGTGCCATGCTCCAGCACAGCACTGCTCTCACCATCTTCTGCCCAATAGTCTTCATCTTTTTGTGCCCCTCTGTTCTTCCTCCATCTTAAGTTTGATGCTTCTGGTTTCTCTCTGTGCAGCTTTTTCACTTCTAATGGTTTTTCCTGAATTTTCTATTGCCTAGTTTTCTTCTGCCATCCTTATTCAGGAATGAGTCACAGGGAGATCCCAGCAAAGCTGGGAGGGTGCTACACACTGGGGCTCAGACTTGTTCATAAGTGCTGGTCCTGCTGGTTGGAGCTGCTGTATGCAGACAGTAGCTGTGGGGTTTCAGTGGCAATGACATCCAGCCAGAGGAGTGTAGCTGAGTATGGGGTGCTTCTTTGCTGTTGTAACTTCTCTCACCTCTACATGTTCCTGCATCTCTCCCAAAAGTAATGAAGGCCATGCCAAGAGTCCACTGTACATTGTGGGCACATTCAAAATACACACTGCTTCTAAAAGAACTCTGGCACAGCAGGTGTGTTCCCATTGCCTGCCGCTGTGTTTTGGAAGTAAACTCCAGAGCTGCCTTGTCAGTGGGATTTTAAGTGTGTGAAGCTGTTGTGGACTCAGAAGCACCCTGCAGTCCTGCTGGCAAGCTTCATAGTTGCAGTCTGTGGATGTTTTCTCACTACTGTCATGAACTTAATTTGGGGGTTGTTTTTTTCATTTCTGGCACCAGAAGGGCCCCAGACTGCAGTTAGCTTCTAATGCTGACAGAGCTGTCAGCCAAACATCTCCCATCCTCCTCTGACTGCCTTTGCCAGTCCTCAGCTGTTGAGTGCCAGCTATAGGGTCCAGATTCACTAGCACTGCATTTTCAGTCTAGTCCTGATAGCTGCAATGTTGGTGCTATAGAGGGGTGGTTTATTTTTAGCCTTTTGTAAAGAACAGTTTATATGAAAATGAGATTTCTGCCTCACTTACTACTGACATTGATAGGGAAAGTGCATTGTATGGAATAATGCAGTGAGATGTTAAAAGCCTTGAGTCTCATATCCTTTGTTCCTAGTCATCTCAACATCTTTAATCAAAGTTTTATGTATAGAAAGAATAATGTTTCAGAAGAAGGAATTTAACTGTGTTTGCACAAATCTGAAGGATGGCAAGTAAGATGCATATGCAGTTTGATGTGAACTTTTTTTTTTTTTATTTTCTTCTCACAGAATGGGTTTATAAGGTTTATAAGAAAGGGGTTTTTTTATTTATAAGGGTTGGGGTTTATTTTCCCTAAATTGGAGGACTTTGCTTATACTGGAATTTTCACAGAGTCACTGAAAATGGCACTGAGGCTGATGAGCAGTTCAGTAGTAACATATTGCTTGTGTGAAATGAGAGAAAATAAAGGGATTTTTTTTTTATTAGTTTCACATTAAAATGCATTATGTCAATCACATGTAAATATTTCAGGGAAAAGGGATTGCCAGCCTTTGGGACATTAGATTTGTCTGCAGTTCACATCTGACTCTGGTAATGTCTTTTTCCAATTCTCTCATTTAACACATTGACTTGTAATAGACATGCCCCAGAAACTGACCTCATATTTTCCCTGGGGTGGGTAAGACCCCAGGGGGGTGTCTGCAGCTGGAGGGCTCTTCATTCCCTGCCTGATACCTGACCATGTGTCTTGTTGGGAATAACCAGGCAGCTGATAGTGAAATGCTGGCACATCCAGCTCTCCCCTCTATGCCAGCCACTCCTGTCTTCCTGGGCTGTTACTGGTTTATTCAGTAGGCACATTCCTGTGATCCACCTCCTATTTCTACTTTGCTGTCAACCCTCCTTTCCCACCTATATGCCAGATAGGTCAGAACACTTCTAATTAGTTTGTATCATATTTGTTTGGTTTGTTTTCTCATAACCAGACTGATAATGGGCACTCTGTGCTTCTGCTGAGCACTGGGACTCCACTGCAGCCCATGCCATTTCTGGGTCATGCTTTCTGGGGCTCTTGCTACCTCTGCTTGTGATGTAATGTAGTATAATAGGGAGCTTTGTTCTTAGCCTGCTCAACAGGCTGGCCAGCTGAGCAAGGGCTTCTGCCTTTGAACCCTGGTAAACCCCTACATTAGATGGAGACATGAACTATAGTGTTTTGATGGCTGGGTTTTTCATGGTTGATGACTTCGAATAAAGGATCCAGTTGACTGAACTCTGCTCTACATCCTCTTAGTGGCATAATGTCATCTGCTCTTTCTGTCTTTAAATTGCAAAGTTCCCATTAAAATTAAACTCTGTCATTTTATTTCTTTGAAAAAGGGACTCTGAAGAATGCAGTCCTGGTTTTGGGATATTATTATAAAAGTGACTCCGAGGACAACAAAAGTTACAAAGGTACCTGAACAAGTTGTCATTCATTGGTACTTGTCAGTGGGGCAGACACTGGTACACTTGGCTACCCACTGGGATCAGCATTTGACACCATTTTATTGAAACATCATACTCAATCTCTGTTGTCTTTAGCATTTCTGGGTTTCAAACAAATAGTAACTTCCAAAAATAGATGAGAGGAAGCTCCTGTTTGAAGTATATAATATAACTTGCTGAAAAACTGTATTTGGAGAGTAAATGTAATTGTCAAACTGCAGAATTTATCCAGTGGGTTTCCAGAGGGATCTGTTCTGGGCCAGGAAGCCTTAGTGGATGCCATGGAGGAAGGAACAGTGAATGTGCTTTTCAGATTTGCAGACAATTCTCAGCTAAGACAAAGCCACAAGCACCTGGGGGCAGGATTAGAATTCAAATACACCCTGACAGATAGAACAAGTGGTCTGGAAGGAAATGGGATTCCATTCAGTACAGACAAACGCAAGACTTTTTACTCAGTTAGGAATGATCTGTTGTACCAGCATGAGGAAATGAGCAGCTTGAGCAGCAGTGCTGCAGAAAGAGGGTTACAACTGATTGCAGGATGAACACACAGCAGCAGTGTCAGGCTGCTGTAGAAGTGGCAAACACCCCGATCTCACACCACCCCAGAGGGCTGTGCTGAGTGCTGTCCTGGCCTCTGCTGGGGAGCTTATCCACTGAGGACATGGCTGAGCCAGATCCAGTGTGGCCAGCAGGAGCAGGGAGCTGACTGTCCCTCTGTGCCCAGCACTGGTGGCCTCAGCTCCAGCAGTGGGTTCAGATTTGGGCACCTCAATACAGGACAGACAGATTGGGGCTGGAGAGGGGCCAGAGAAGAGCACCCAAGCTGGTGAGGAGCCTGGAGAACAAGTCCTGTGAGGAGAGGCTGAGGGAGCTGGGGCTGCTCAGTCTGAAGAGGAGGAGGCTGAGGGGAGAGTCCACAGCACAGAAAGATGGTTCTGAGAGCCAGGCACTGGGCTCCTCACAGCAACTGGTGACAGAACAAGAGGGAAAGGCCTCGAGCTGCACCAGGGGAGGGTGAGACTGGACAGAGGCAAAATGTTCCCAGAAAGGGCTGTCAGGAGCTGGCACAGGAGTCACCATCCCTGCCTGTGTGTAAAGCCACATGGATGTGCTGCCTGGGGATGTGGCTGAGTGGTGGACTTTGTGGAGTGGGCTTGATGGTTGGACTTGGAAGGCTTTTCCAGCCTTGATGATTCTTTGATCCTAAACAGTTCAGAAACAAGGAATGCAACCTGTTGAGGAAATGTTGCAGCAGATTTAGTTGGGTAATATAAATAAAGCTTAAAGAGGACATAGTAATAAGCCTCATATATGTAAACTGGAAGGGATAAAGACTTCTGGATATTCCCTGGGGTAGGTTAAAGACTTAGCAGTTTCTGTTACAGCAAGGGAGATTTAGATCAGACATCAGCAAAGGCTTCCTGGCAAGTGGGATGGCAAAGTGCTGAGCAGGAAGATAGGAAGCCTCCATCTCTGGGTTTTTCTAAGAGCAGTTACACTGATGCTCTGATTGATGCCCTTCACCTTTATCTCAGTTTCAGTGCCTCCAAAAAAAGTGGCAATGACAGTGTAAAGCTGAGGGTGGTGGGTGTACATGAGCAAATGAAGAATCAAAGTTATAGCAGTGGTTTTTATATTCTCACTTCCCTGATTATTCCCATAACAACACCTATTGCCTTTTTATGGTGGTTCAGAGTGCCACTGCACACAGAGGGATCAGAGACTCAGAAACCTTGTGGCCCTTACCAATGCAGGTGCTCTCACAAGGGGAGTTCTCCATGAATCAAGAGTTGTTTGCATGAGTGGAGACTGGAGACAGGACCTTCCCACCAGATGCTCACTGCCTTAGGAAACCAGTTTGCTCATTTTTAGTTCCCAGTGAGTGGGCTTTCAGTCTCATAGGCATTCAGGGTGTATCTGCTGGAGGAAGCAGAGCTGACTTGTTCATGCACCTCAGCACTGCCACTAGCTGTAGCTCAGGTCAGTTCCCAGTGGCCCACAGGCACCAGCAGTGGCTTTTCAAGAGTCTACTCTTAGGGACTGGGGTCAAAATCACTGTGCAAGTGCAAGCAGCTTGTAACCCAGAACTGCCATTACCTCACTGGAAAGTGTCTTATGACTTGTCTTGCCATGTCAGAAGCATCAGGCTTCATAGAGACAGTTTATGAGTAATAAGAAGATGCATAGATCAGCAAAAACACTTCAAGTTATGCAATGTTTGCCTCTATTACAGTTTTAATTTTGTTTTCTTTTTTTTTTCTTTCAGAATTACAGTCCTGTGTGTCAGTGTGGGACATTAACCTGCCTCATGAAGTGCAAAACCTGAAAAAACATATAGAAATGAGACAGGAATTAGCAGAAAAAATGAAGAGCTTTTCTTTGGACTGAAAAGACACCCTGCAAGTGCCATTTTCTTTCCTAGTCTCATCCTACCTTGCTGTGCAATATTTACAACTTCTTCCTGGGGTTTTTAACCAAAAGCCATGAAGAAAATTGCCATGAGAGAGGCAGTTGTTATCTAGAGAACTCCAAGAAGAAAGGATATGTTATTTGTAGCATTTGAAAGGACAAAAACCTACTGAGAATTGCTGCATCTGAAATGTTACTGTGCATCTGTGGTTTACTTGTGAAGTTCTGGCTCAACTTCAGGTGTTGATCCAACTTAAACTGGGAGTAAGTCAGGAGACTATATATGACTGGTATTTACTGAGCTGACACTGTAATGAGAAACAGAAGTGAAGTCTCTGTGTGTTTACTGTAGTTTGCACGTGTGACTTTGCTCTGATGGTTCATGTTTTGGTAATAATCAGAGCTGATGACCCTGAGTACATGAAAGCAAGCAGAGTATACTATTTAGTAGTATTTAAAGGATCATATAAAGACCACATTACTCATTGAAAAAAAAAACCAAGCAGGCAGAATAGTCTTTTTTTAATTATGATCAGAAAAAATAGCTCAGAATTCAGAACTGAAATGCATCATCAGGACCAAGTCCTCTCTCAGTACTGCAGCCTGCCTTGGCCCTGGGGCTGTAGCCACATCCCATGAACAGTGCTTTTCACATGCAGCTGGTGTCCAGCTCCATCTGAAAGGCCAAGAGAAAGCACAGGGTGGAAACTCTGATCCAAAAGCTGCTACAGCTTGCAGCCCAAAGCAAGCAGCATGCTGCTGTAGCCACACTGGCGGTTTTAGGCCAAACTGTTGGCTTGCTTACTTCAGGCTGAAATGAGACAAAAAAAAACAACTCCCACTTTGATCTTTCTAATGTGCAAAGTTTCCACTGCTCTTGTTTTCATTTAAGTGGTTATTTTAGTGGTAAGCAGAGGAACTTTGAGGAGTGTAAGAATTGGCTGCCTCTGGCATGTAACTAGCAGAATTTTGTTGACACATCTTCATTTGAGATGCCCTTTGCTGCTTTCTGGGTGGAAGTCCAAGCTGCTGCTCACAGCCTGTGCTGAGCTGCTCTTATTATTAAGTGCTTTATTGCTGTCCATCATGAGACAGGTCTCATTTTCTTTTATTGATACCAAAAGAATCTATAAGATGCTCCTGAAATCTCAAGGAATGGTGTATCCAGAGCTATTCCTGAGTCTGTGGAGTTGAACAAGGTTGAACAACCAAAAAGTTCTGTTCTATTTTTACAGTCTTGGGAGAAACTACACCCTAGGACAACAGCATTTGTTGTGCCCAGCTGCAGCACTGTGCCATCCTCTGCCACTGTGGGGTGTGTGCTCGGGATTCCTTTCGGATGTACACCCAGCTCCTGTGCACTCTTGTAACCTGCAGACTGAGAAGAATTTGCTATTTATATGGGATTTTATAACTCAGAAGATATCTATTAGCATATCATCAATACTTTTTTTAAAACAGAATCTATGTCTTGTGATTATTTATGTCATTTTGAGATGTAAGCCTTCAACTTTTTATTAAAGCTGTGCTTTGTTCATAACGTGGTCTGGTGCTGGGTGTCCAAGGAGGTGCTTTTGGTGCAGTTTCTGTGGAGCTTCAGCCCATCAGGATGATGCAGGATCACAGTTGTTTAGGTTGCGTTGCCACAGCTGCATTCCCACTTTTCTCTGTCTCACAGTGCATGTCTTGAGCCCCTTTGCCACTGGTGTTGCTCTCAGGCTGTCCCAGGGAGGGGAGGGCTGTGGGCAGCCCTATCCTCTCACCCCAGAGCCTGGCAGAGCACTGGGGCCACTCAGGCCTACGGGTGGCTACAGGGATAGCAAAGAACAAGAGACAAGAGCAACCAGAGGAAGACAGGAGGTCATTACAAACCTGGCCCATGGGCCCCTGCTGGATTGATTATCTGTGGAGAGAATAAAGCTGCAGGAGAGCAGACACGCTGGGACTGTCAGCAGAGCAGCACTTGTGCACAGGAGCACCCCAGCCTACTGTCCAACACAAGAACATACCTGGAGATCTTGTGTTGGTGCTTCTTGCTGTCCTCTGCCACTTACTACAGTCTGGATTGGTCATCTCTGCCCATCTCGAGCTGAGCAGCTGCCTGTCTGCCCACCCTGGCAGTGCTCCTGGACAGCAGCCACCTTCTCCTGGGTGAGAAAGCTCAGAGGAGGTGGCTGCACAGCCAGTTCAGTTTTGTCCAGTCTTGAGAGCCTGGGTACTGGCATCCCCTTCCCCACTCCAAGGGAAAGACCAGCAACCTGTGCAACAACCATTTCAACTCCTGCTGCAAGGAAACATCTTCCCAGAAACACCTCTACTGACAAGCTGTAAGGGAAGAGGAAAAAAAGTCCCATAACTTCATGTTCCTTCTGGTTTTACTGAAGCCACTTGGAAACCAGTAGAACGTGATCTCGAGAGCACCAATTCTATCACATGTAAAACTTCTGTACACTTGGGATAGCACCCAGCAGCTGAGAACAGGAGGATAAATAACTCTTAGTTCAAACCAAAGCCTGTTTGCTAATGCCTGGCTGTGCTGTGACCTCAGCTGGGCCTGGGACTAACGCCCTGCGTACTCTGCAGCTGCAGGATACTGGGGTTTAGACCTTAAGACAAGGAAACAAAATGTACAGGGTGAGCTGAATGCTTGATTGGATGTTGAGGTGGTTATTCTTAAAGTATCTCCCCTCCAGTGCTGTTGACTTTAATCAGGTTCATTCTTTTTATTGGTGGCTTGCTCTGCCAAATTACATATTCAGAGTACAGCATTTTAACCCTGCTTTCTTAACGAGCAGTTCCTGGCTAATCACCCTGTAAACAGGTTACACAGCCTAATCTCCTGCACTTTATTCCATCCTGGCATTCCTCTTGCTCTGCAGTCTCACGCTGCCTCCTGCCTCCCTTTATTCTTAGTATTATTATTAATAATAATTATTATTATTCTGCTAGGTCTCCATGCCCATAATGAGGTCTCCTGGGGGTGAGCTGATCCTCACATGTGGCCATCTTACTGCCACAGTAACTAGACCATCCCCCTGGAGTGACAATAACCAAACCCATCCATCTGGAGTGACAATAACCATCCCCACCCCCATGGAGTGACAGTAACCAAACCCATCCCCCTGGAGTGAGGAAGACAACCCTCCATGCACCTCAGCTACCACGGGAAGCAGTATGGGAAGTAACTGACTCTCGGAATGAGCAGAAGACAATGACATTTGTATTTATCAGACTCAAGTAGAAAAGCATAAGAACAAGGCCTCTGCTCACTCATTTCCTGGCTTTTAAGCCATTAATTTAAAAAAAAACAACAACAAAACAAAAGCAAAACCAAGTGAAAGCAGCTCCCATTACCTGTCTTAAGAGAATTAAATGCAAGAAGTGAATTACTTCATTGAACAGTCCATCCTAGGACAGCAGTGACCTGCACATTCCATCAGAGAAAAGCGTCACCATCCCAGAGCCAATGTAAACAGGTTTGAAAAGTGGCTGCATGGGCTGCACACTGTGGGGTAACCTTAGCTTTTTATTTTCTTTTTCTGAGTAGCCATGTATCCTTGTAACAACTTTATCACTCTAAATACATGTGGGAGCTGAGACATCCTCACTGCACATCTGTATTTTCACATTCAGGATTTTAAGGCTGGGGAACAGCCCCCAACCTGTATCATTGTTGTGTTAGCAAAGAGAATCCTCATTTCACACCATTCAGAGGCAAATGTCAATGACATTCCCAGCGGGAGCTGGAGGAGCATCCCTGGCTGGGGGGCCAGCAGAGGCTGGGGACCTCAGCAGTATCCTCAGTCCTCACACGCTTATTAATGTACAGAATGAGAAGAAAGCTTGTCAGACAGCCTTTTCCCTGCAGTGCCCTCACTGACGACACTCCCTGCGCACGGGGTATTGCGATGTAGCGTAATACTTCCTCAATTAATACTCCCTCAATTACTAAAAATTAGGATACACCAATAGCTTTAGTTCACCCACCCCGGACATTTTAAAGCTGTCCTAACGGGATTTGGTAAAATCCAAAGGAAAGTAAAAGCAAGGCAAGGCTTGTTTCTTTTCCTTCTGCACTGCTGTTTCTGCCTGCCCAGGGGTGCCAGGCGGGCACTGCCAGGGCTGCCCAGCACTGCTGGCACTCCCACCAATGCTCTCGCTGGGTAGGAAGAGACTGAAACCACGGGTCCTGTCTGTGTCACAGGGATTGTTCCTGCCTGTGTCACAGGGATTG
>VYZU01015145.1:0-14544 GCA_013401355.1 Ceyx cyanopectus | reverse complement strand
TGTGTGTGTGTGTGTGTGTGTGTGTGTGTGTGTGTGTGTGTGTGTCTCACGCCCCTGTCAGCACAGGAACTATTTGGTGGTTGGCAGGGCGGGAAATAAACCGAAAATCTGATGGTCTGACTCGCTCGACAGCCCCGCCCAGCGCCCTTCCCACGGCAGGACCAGGAACCCGCGGTCTGCTGCCACTAACACAGCCCGGCTCCCTCAGGGGTGCCCATCAACTGCTGTGCCCACCTACAGCCCTGCCCACCAACTGCCCTGCCCACCAACTGCCCTGCCCATCAACTGCCCTGCCCACCAACTGCCCTGCCCACCAACTGCCCTGCCCATCAACTGCCCTGCCCACCAACTGCCCTGCCCATCCACTGCCCTGCCCATCCACTGCCCTGCCCACCAACTGCCCTTGCCTGGCCTCTGCCCTCGCCACCCTCAGGGCCGTGTCCGAGCAGGTGCTTTGGCTGACAGAGCTTCAGCTTCCCCAGCACCGTGGCTGAGCCAGGGCCACTCCCCTGAGTGCCCCCTAACCCCTCCCTGGCTCCTGCCCAGCAGCTCCAGGCCCAGCTCGCTCCTGGCACTGTCTCTTCTGCAAAAGCCCATCTAGGAATGAGGCTGCAAAAGGGACAAAACATTTCATCTGGAGTTCCCCTTCCAAGCCCTTTCTCCCAGGCACAATGGCCCGTACCTAGTCCTAGTGGGAAAGGAGAGACTTCCAGCTGCCCTGTGAGCCAGGCAGTGCCAGGGTGCAGTGACTCAGGGTCACACACCTCCAGCACTGACACCTCTTGCCCTCATCCACCTTTTGGCAGCTCCTGCAGAGCCAACCCACCAGTGACCGGTGCCCAGGAGGACACAGCAGCGTGGGACAAACTTGTAGGCAGAAACTCATCCAGCGGCAACGTAAACACCCGGCTCCAGATACATTCAGTTCTCTGATGCCCAGTTCGCCTGTTTCTTACCTTGACATCTTGGTGTCACCTTGAGAACATCTGTTCTCTGCGGGGCAGCAGGACCCAGCTGCCCCCCCCACCACCTACCAGGCTCCCAGGTTTTGCAGGTTGGACTCACCCCAAGCTAAGGCTCAGAAGTGGCAGCTTCACACCCTTCTCAACACAGGCCACGATTAATATCTGCTTGTAAAAGCCATGGAGCTGTGAGCCCTAGCAGCAGATTCGCAGCTCACGAAGCAGAGGCTGGGGAGGTTGTGGCAAAGCTGCTGGGAGCCAGGACAGCAGCTCCCCCTTGGTCCCAGCACAGCCTGGCCCCCAGCACAGCTCCCCTTGGTCCCAGCACAGCCTGGCCCCCAGCACAGCTCCCCTTGGGCCCAGCACAGCCTGGCCCCCAACACAGCTCCCCTCCCCCACTGCTGCTCACCCACCACATCCTCAGCAGTCTGGAGATGGGAACAACTGGTCCGTTTCTCTCAGAAAATCCATGCAGGGCCGAAGGATGCTGAGCCCAGCTGCCCACCCTGGGCAAGAGAGCTTCTGAGGGCTGGCAACACAAAGGGCAGCCAGAACCAGCTGCTCCTGGCAGCATCCATCCTCCTGGCACCTTCTTTACAGGGAGCTGCTTGTGCTCCACAATGAGCTCACCCTGCCCAGAGCTGTCCCTCATGTATCATCCCATCTGGGAAGCAGCAGCTCTGCACACATGGGCTGGGAAGATGCCACAGAACCCTTCTGGGTCTGGGTGAGCCCATGGGGAAGCCAGTTTTATGCATTAGCTATTTTCTTTATCATAAGCATCTCCTGATGAATGCCCAAGTAAAAATCCTGTGGATTTTGCCACTTGGAAGCCCACTGCTCTGAAACTCGGAACTCTGTGGAGCTACAGTCAGGGTAGGGCACAGCAGGAAGGGTCAGGCTGATGCCCTGGGGTTCAGCGAAGTGGGTGCTGACCCCAGGGTGCTGTATTTGCACCCGTGGTTCATCTTCTAGCACTAAGGGAGGCCACTTCAGGTGTTGGGACAAGCCACCAGGGCTCAGACATGCCCCTCAGCTCTCCTCTCTGCAGGGAAACCAGCCATGAAATGAGGCTGATGATGCTTCCACCCCAGCCAGATCTCTCCTGGGAGCTGCTGCCAAAGAACCAAAAGTCCATCTGCTGCCCCCACAGTGACTCCAGACACACAAAGGCAAGAATTCCCATCCCAACATGCCCCCATGGGCTGCTACAGTAACCACTCTTCTGCATTGGTCCCACACTGTCAGGTGCAGGTAAAACTCAAAGGATGCTGTTAATCACATGCACGTAGGTAAAGGCTTCATGAGTTTGCTATATGAACTCTGAAAAAGTTCAGAATTTGGGAAGTGAATCTCTGCACTGTAAGGAGAAGCCCCTGGGTAGGGCCTGCTCCTGACTGGCACAGAGCAGCCCGAGGGGCCCAAGCCCTGGCCCTGCTCAGCACCCTTCAAAGGCTGCAGCTGCTTCTACTGATGGCAATCAACTGCCAGGTGAGCAAACCCCAGTCAGCAGTAACTTTCAGATACCACCCATGTGTCAAAACCCACCCTAATCTTTGCTTTTTTAACCTCCTCCAAAACAATAGTGTGTGTTGATCATTCTGCAACTCAGAAATCTCACTGCAAAACAACCTCCCAGCCTGTAGTTACAGGAGAGACTGCAAGGGAAAAAAAAAAAAAAAGAGCCAGAACTTTTCCATTCCCTGGGTTTACAAACAAACCCAGGAAGGGACACAAATTCCTGGGTTCTTCCAGGGCTCAGAAGTAGCTGGTGCAGAGCAATCAGTGGTGCTAGAAGAGCAGAAAGGCAGCAGTGGGAGGAACAGGGCACCTCTCAACTTGCCCTCGTCCCCTCATCCCAAGAGGAGACTCCTCTGCCAGGGGATGCCCTTTGGCTATGGCACCGCTCTGCAAACACCCACCGCTTGCCCCTGCTGTGCCTGCCCAGGGCCAGGCAACTGGGGCAGTGGGGAAGGTGCTGCCATGGCCAAGGAGAGCACTTCTGCCCTCAGCAAAACATTGCCCATGTCATGGCTGAAACAGAAATCTCTGCTTATGGAAGCAGTCAAACGTGTGCCTCCTGTTACCAGCTCAAAGCACCTCAGCTCTCAGAAAGCTCTTCTGGAAGACACTGCCTGCCTTGGTCAGCAGCCACCAGAAGTGCTTTGGAAAGGATGCAAAACAACGGCAGGAGGAAAAGGTGAAGCACTTCACACCCTTGTGACTCAAGTAGCTGAAGTGAATGCCAGTGCTCTAGCAAGGCTGGGAGGGCAGAAGGTGGCCAGACCTGCAACACAGACCCCTGCCGGGGCACTGCAGGCAGCAGGCAGAGTCCCTGGGGGCTTCCTGAGGAGTGAGGACTGTGTCACCCACACAGGCAGGGGTACTTTAAACCACAGACCACCACCAAGGCCAAGCACTAGACCTGACCGACATTAACTGGGTGCTGGTATTAAATGGGTGTTACGAGAAGCAGCTCTGCAACCAAGCACCAGTCTAAGTGCTGTGTACAGCAGATGTACTCCCACAGTACTCCCACACCCCCCCTTCTGGGCTGCCTTTTGAAACCAGATGGAGATCTCTGCCAGTATCCCCAGACAAGCTGTTCTCATTTCCCATCTTCTCAGAAGAAAAGCTGTGGTGCTTGGTTACCTCTGAAGAAATAGAGGGCAGGAAGTTTTAGCACCATCAGTGCCACCAGAGATGTGATGAAGGTGATCACATCTCTCCTGCTCCAATGTCACTGCAGCAGTAACATGCTGTACAGGTCACCCCTGCTATCCGAGCATCTCAGAGAGCTAGGTGGCCAAATGATGGGGCAGAAGCTGCCCCTGCCCTTGGTTCTGTCTGTACAGTTAATCACAGCTGCATTTATATCCAATGTGTGTCTGTCTCTGCCCGTTCCTAAGCAACTGCTTAGGGCTCAGTTTATCACATCAGTCCCTGAAAAGCTTAAGAGGATCTCTGGCAGAGTAAGGCAGGAAGGGAGACTCCTTGCCCAGCACCAGGCAGGACGTCTGTCTGTCTGTGTGCAGACACAGAGGTGCCCAGGGACAGCTGGACACTGCACCCACAGTGCAGGTCCCCACCAGGAAGCTTTTGAGATAGAAAGAGATGATTTTTCTCTCAAATCACTCAGGATGAGAATTTCAGGAAAGCAAAGAGCAGCTTGGGCTTGCTTTTTGAAAGAAATTTGCTAGACTGGTTAACCCAACCCTGTCCTGCCAGAGACACACATGCTGCTCCTCCTCATCTCCCTCCTTCCAGAGAAAGCTCAAATATATCTGCTAGAAAAGGGGGAAGATTGAAGAGACTGAGCAAGGAAATTCCCATTTCTACACCAGCTTCCCTCTCTTTTACTGGTCTGCTCTGCAAGAGGCACCAGTACCACACCAGGGGTGGTAAGAAAGATGGAGCACAGCCAGTAGCCACCACATACAGGTGGATCCATCACAGCCCAACTTCCAGTGTCCCACCCCACACTATTCATCTCCACCCTCCCCCAGTCAAGAGCACAGCCCATCACCCCACAGCTGACAGCACTGTGACACACTACAGGAATTTAGTCCTTACACCAGCTCATCATTGATCCCCCCGCCAAGAATTCCCTCTGATGACTGTGGGTTTTGGCCACATCTTCAGTTTTCACTCTGCTTTTGCTGCCTCCCCTGCAGAGCAGGTACCAGCCCTGCACAGCCTCCCACTGAGACACCTGAAATTCTGCTGTACCATAAAGCCTGTGCCTTTCCTGAACTCCTGCAAGTGCCAGGGCTGGTTACGTCCTCACCTTTTTCCTTCTCTAATTACAGATCTTCTGTGAAGCACATCTGGACACACAGCAGTGAGGTGTCGTCACCTGAACTCAGGGACTTCTTGTCAGCGCTGTGCGAGTCTGGATCACAGGAGACAGGGCTGCAGGTGCTCGGTCCTGTTAAAAATCCCAGCTCAGTGTTTCTCTTGAGCCCTAAAACCAACAAAGTTACTTGAGAAACATCCACTTGCATCCCCTCCCCACTGCTGGAGCTGCAGCACTGGCATGCAGCCAGGCAGAACCAGGGGACAGCGGCTGCCAGGAGCTGTGCTCCAGCTCCCGGGGGCTGCCACGGGGACCACAGCCCGACCCAGCCTCCATCCCGGCAGATTTCCGCAGTGCAGAGCAAACCCGACCAACCCAGCAGCACCTGCCAAGAACAGCAGAGGGCCTGGGGAGCCAGAGCAGGCTGTGAATGACTCGTGGTTAAACATTCCCCCCGTGTGGAGGTGAAACTTTCCCCCCCGTGTTCTCCCTCTCCAGCGTTGTGTAAGAGTCACAGATAAAAATAGAGAGTTTTGACCATCTTTCCTGACCCAGAAAATGGTGCTTTTCATCCATGCCCTTCCCTTTCAGAAAACACTCATCACACCAACATCAGGGTTTCTGCTTCCCTCGGGATCCCATTCCTTTCATTTTCCACCCCGTTGTCACTGCTGCACAACACCAACATGAAGGAAAAGGAGTGGCTGCAGTAAACTCTGCAAGAGCCTGCAGGTGCTGGATAAGCCAACGACAGCATGTGGCACAAGGGCACGTGGTGGTGGTGCAAGACCCAAATCCTGTGGAGAGCAAGCAGAAACAGCAGCAGATTCAGATGATCCTGGATTTGTCCCACAGAGAAAAGTCTCACACCTGGAAGTTGAGCCCAAATTGTCTCCCATTAGCAAGCAACCTTCACACGAGCTTAGCTCTAGCCAGAACAGCAGGAATACACCACACAAGGATTTAAGACACACCAGGCCACTTGGCTCTTTTATGTGAGAATAGAAAATAACATTTAAGTTCTGGTACAGAAAGTCAACTGAGATCAGCATCTCCCACCAGTACAGTCTGTTCCAGGCAGATAAGAAAGAAGTGTTAGGACAAAGCCCAAAGCAGAACCAGTCTGAGAAGTGGGGAAGAAACCTCAGAGGGGAATGCCAAAGAGAAACGGGAACCAAAAATTTACAGCTTTTGATTTTCTTGCTCACCAAGGACAAGAGCTTCACAGAGTTTTAATCAGTGTTAAAAACAACATAAAAAATCCCAAACCTGGCTGTCAACCCCAAGTTCATTTAACTCCTCTCTCAGCCATCAAACTGAATAAAGGTCTTTCCTCATTTCCCACATTTTATTTACTGTTTCATGATTTCTCAGTTCAGGAAGCCCTTTGCTTTGCATAGCAGATCAGCTGCAGTATTTGCACCGTGCTCATCGCCAAGACACAGTGCCCCATGAAGGACATTAATAGGAGTCAGCAAAACCTGACACCACAGAGATTTTTGGTTTTCCATAATTAGTCCTCTCAGTTACTATATTAATCCCACGGTGAGCAAGGCCAGGGTAAGCATCATCTCCTAATATATTATTAAGTCAATTTTCCTTAGAAGCATTCATGTTATTGTTTTTCCCTGGTGGAACTGCTTAACCAGAGGTGTGTGCCAGCAGTTCAGCAGTAAGGGCACGTGTCATTTCTCAAAGCACCATCTGCATTAGTAACAACCCTTCTCAGCAGCATCTTTTCAGTATAAAACTTCTATTCCTCTGCATTTCTTTTACAAAACCCTTTGTGAGCAGTAACGATTAATTCTGCAGATCCCTTCCTACCCTGTCTGCAGCAAAATGATTCCAATTTCCTCAAGTAACCCACTACCAATTCCACTGCTCCCTGCCTGGACTGGCCAACTTCCCAACCAGACTCCAGGGTTCTGCAGCACTTGGCCAGGCCAAAGCAGAGCAGTTGCCTGTTTGCCTCCCCTCTCCAGGTGTACAAACTGCAGCTCACAGGGGCACAACAAACCTTCCCATGGAGCAGCTTCTTGACCAAGAAATAGGTGCACAAAGATTTCCTGATCTTTTGCTAGGGAGTCTTGGCTTTTATCAAAGCTACATTCAAATGCTTTTTAAGAAGCTTCTCAATCCAAGTCTATCACCCAGTCACAGTGGAGCCCAGAGCCCCTGGGCAATTCCAGGTGGACAGCAGAGCAACCGTCTCACTGGCTCTCTGCACTGCTCCTCTCCTCTCTGCTCTGCTCCTCTGCTGGGCACTATGGAAAGGCAGCAGCTGTGCCCAGCATTATGTCTCAGGCTCCACTCTACTCCCCGAGTTCTCCCTCATCTCCCTCTTCAGGGTTTCCTAGGATCACTCCACCCCTTGAGAACAGCATCTCACCCCCCTGCCCACTGTAACCAAAGAACAAGAAACCCCCAAGACCAGTTTATGCACCTAAGATAAACTCCATCTCTGTTCCTGACCCTCTAAGAGAAACTCCATCTCTGTTCCTGACTCTTTAAGAGAAACTCCATCTCTGTTCCTGTCCCTCTGTGCCTG
This sequence comes from Ceyx cyanopectus, assembly GCA_013401355.1. NCBI lineage: Eukaryota > Metazoa > Chordata > Aves > Coraciiformes > Alcedinidae > Ceyx > Ceyx cyanopectus. Next base: position 7,238 of record VYZU01015145.1, on the reverse strand, counting down.
CTGCCCACACTCCCCTGGTGCTCTCGTCTCCCTGGAGCCCAATGGCCTTCCCTGGGCACAGAGCCCAGGTCACTGAGAAGCTAAAGTGCTCAGCAGCAGCCACCACAGAGACTTCAGCTCAACCACAAATACTCTATTGGCAGCAATAATCCTTTAATCTCCAGAAGATGGTCTCACAACCTCCCCTAACTCCATGTGCACTTAGAAAGACAAAAAAAATTACACAAATCATTTAGTTGGGGTTTTGGTAACAGTTTCATTTTTTGCTGCCCATCAGCACTGTCTCAGAATATTGCACCAGGGTTTCTTGATTATAAAAAATGTCTTCTGTGTCAGGCAGGAGAAAAGCCTTCCTGGGAGGCTAATGCCTCCTGCTGTCTGTGAGTAGAGGTAAGTGGTTGCTTGAGTGGCCGTCAGGAAGTGGGACCTGGTCAAACAAAAGTAAAGTGCTATTAATGGCCTGTCCACAAACAGAACCTCCCTCCCCCCCAAAACATGTGCTGCTTTATCCTTGGGCATTTCTCGGACACTTTCTGCATGCTCTCCCAAACAACTAATATGATTGCCTTCCCTCTTCTTCCCCCACTCAACCCAATTTGAGAGCAAGGCAGAGGTCTTAGAGGCTCCCTAGGGGCCCCACCAGGGACAAACAGAGCACGGTGCAATCAGGCAGTTGCTACAGGAGCAGCCCTACTGCTGCCCAAGAAGGGCAATGTGAACTGCCCAGCTCTTCCACACTGCTTGGCAGGTGCCTGCAAGCCAGTCCATGGCTGCACCAGAGCCCTGCAGCAGGCAGTGCTGCCCCTGCAGCCAGCAGGCCAAGCTGAAGCAGCCTGATGGATAGGACTGATGAAGCCCATGAAAACACATCTTTGTGGCAATGTGAAAATAAAAAGAATACAGGAAAGCTGCCCAGCAGAAAAGGCCTTGGGAGTGCTGGTGATACCCGATTGAACATGAGCCAGGGTGTGCCCAGGTGGGCAGGAGGCCAACAGTGTCCTGACCTGCACCAGACAGAAATAGCCTGGCCAGCAGGAGCAGGGAGGGGATGGTGCCCCTGTACCCAGCACTGGGGAGGCCACCCCTGGAGCTCTGTGTCCAGTTTGGGCACCACGCTACAGGAGGGACAGGGAGGTGCTGGAGAGGGGACAGAGAAGAGCAACAAGCCTGGGTAGGGGACTGGAGAACATGTCCTGTGGGGAGAGCTGATGGGATTGGGATGGTTTAGTCTGGAGGAGGCTGAGGGCTGACCTTATTGCTCTCTCCAGCTCCCTGCCAGGAGGGTCAGAGATGTGGGTGCTGGACTCTGCTCCTCATAACCAGTGACAGGAGCAGGGGAAATGGCCACAAGCTGCTCTGGGGGAAATTCAGATCAGATATGAGGAGAAATTTCTGTAGTGGGAGAGCAGTTAAACACGGGAAGGGATTGCCCAGGGAGGTGGTGGAGTCCCCATCTCTGGAGGGGTTCCAGAGGCAGGAGATGTGGTGCTGCAGAGCATGGGCTGCTGACCGTGGCAGTGTTGGGTGGAAGGTTGGACTGGATAATCCTGGAGGTCTCTTCCAACCTTCTGATTCTGTGATGATGGAGGGAATGTAGCAGAGAAATCTCTAAGAGACTCTATTAATCCAGTTTCTTAGGAAACACCCTGCTTCCTTACACACAGGTGTTAGTGAAAGCTGCTGAACCTCTCCTCCTAGCTATGGAAAGGGGAGGGGTCACTGCAAGCATCTTAAATTCTGCTGGGACTGAGTCCCAGAGCTGTCCTCCTCCCCCACCCCAGGTGGCTGTATCATGTATTTAATACTTAAAAGTTTTTCTTACTGATGTGGATCTGGGAGAGCCCAGCCTGAAACGGCAACAAATAATTTCTGCTACAAATCTTCCAAAGCCATGTAAAATTCCTGCAATGGCAGAGAAGATTTCAATTGTTACAGGTAGTAAAATGGAGTATTTACAGCAAAACTGAAGTGGGAGACACTGCAGTAAAGTGGTAGGTGGAACACTGGGAAATTGGCATAAAGGGAAATATCAAGGGCAGGGGGAATTCTAACGTTCTGAAATGCATCAGTGAAAGCAAAACCAAAGCTATCCAAGCAAATGTAATTCCCTCTGCCTGGCTTTCATGGCTGAAAATACATTCTGTGGGATAGAAATATCTACTTTGAAAGACAGCTCTTAGTTCAAGGTCTCTTTACTACGCTCTCTTCAAGTGAGAGACAATAAAAAGTTGTAACTGAGATTATTATTATTATCATTATTATCATTATTATTATTATTATTATTACTCGACTAATACATTAATCAAGTCTCAGCTTAGGTTATTTTCTTTGAAGGAGCAAATCTTGCAGAACATTGACAAGTCAAACAAGGAAACTTTCAGCACTGGATCCCAACTATAAGGAACACACAGATTATCAGAAGTCAGAATGTGTGTTTATGTATATATATATCTCTCTATATTAATCTATATCTGACTCCTTGCTCTTCCAGAAGTAAATAAAGTATGCTATAGTTAAGAGAAAGGAATCACCAGGCCCTCAGAACAGCAAACAGCCTACTGGGGTACCCTCAGAACAGCACAACAGCCTACTGGTGTACCAAAAATGAGCTTTCACAGCACATTTCAGTGCACAGAAGTGGTCAGTTTGTTTTAAATCTGCTAGAGGGTCAGGACTTCCCTATAGTTTATCCATAACATCATCAGCATGCCAAAAAGAAAGTTAAATCTTGTAGAAGTGAAGTGGGAAAGCAATGATAATTACCTGTAGTTGAAAAAATTCCCCCAATAATGCCACAGAGCCTCACTAAGAACTGCCAAAAAGGCATATGTTCTTCTGTCACTGTCACCATAAGTGAACTGATATCATACTTCATGAATATTCCTGACACCCCATGGCTGCCAGCTGCATGGTTAATTACTCTTTCCTGAAAGAAGAGAGAGAAAAACAAGTTGGTCACTTCTTATTAGTCACAATCTTAACAGATGTGATGACAAAGAGGACCTCAGTAATCAACAGAAAACCAGGGAACATCAAGATAGCTTTGGTCAGTACCTTCTGAAAGCCAAACATCATTAAGTAAGAATCTACACTCCTGGTCACTGGTCTCCTGTGCTGCATATCAATGTTTATCAGGCTCTGGGGCTGTCCTCTCAAAATCTGCTTACAAGGATGTTTATAACCAGCTTGCTTTTGGTACCTATGAGTAGTCTTGGTCTAGCCTGTGAACTCAGGTGAGTGCACTGGTATGATGCAGTGCTCCAACTCTTCCTCCTTAATCACTTAGATCAGGATGAGACCTTTGGGAGACATTCAAGCTGTTGAATAGCCTTAGCAATGGCCATTTTCCCAGAGAATGTATATAAATCTACATACAGCATCTAAGGCTCATCAGGCTTCATCCTTCTCCCTCCTTGAAAAGTATCTTTAGATTCACATGCCACAGAGGATTTAATTGCTGGTTCTTAAAAGTATCTGTGAAGACCCTAAACCAGAGTGTACCATCATGGAAATTCAGAAGCTTAAGTTAAATTCAACCAATGCCATTTTTTTTTTCCTCAGGGCATACTTACCCATGTGCTATAAACCATCACTTTGACAGGGGGAAAACAAAAAAAGAATTTACAGGGTGTGAAAACTGAATAGCAGCCTCTCTTCAAAACTTTGGTCAGTCAGGTAATTTCAGACAAGAGTCACACTGATAAAAATAACAGCTAACTCTGCACAGATCAGATGCCTCAGCCCTAATCCAAGAACTTGTACATTTACTTCTCATCTCCCCAGTTTGTTCAAAGGCTTTCTGAAGTTTATTGCAGAAGTTTGCTATCATTTTGTTGCTAGTGAAAGGTGTTGATAAATGCACTGTCAGGCAAGTCTGGCTGGAAATATAAAAGGGCAGCAGAAAAGAATGTAACTGATGGAGACAAACTCAGCCATGTCTTGGCTAATGACAGTAGAGAAGACAGACAAGCAAGACTGAACAGAAAATCAGTAACACAGCTCCATTTCACCTGCAGATGAACAGTCTGTGCTCCAAAGCCATGAGGAATACAGTGCAAAACCCAGGGCAGAAAACCCTTTGGCAAATAGAGGCTAGAGAGCTCCTGCAGACAGCTCATGTTGGCAGAAGCCATCTGCTACCACATCAAAGGGAGGATGCTAAACCAGTGAACCAGGGACACCAGGTCATGGAAACTTTGCAATGGCCAAAAAATCCCAAAGCAAACCCCCAAAGCAGTACACTGTCTGTATTGCATGGGAAGGACAGCAACATTCAGTAGCAGAAGGTGGATGATCAGGCAGACTAAGAAGGAATGGACTGGAGGTGGGGAAACAGAACCTTGTTGTTGGCAAGGGACACCAAGGGAATTTCTGGTTTGTTTTTTTTTTTCTCTACTGTTTCCCTAAGCCTCACTGGTCTTTCACAGCCAACTGGTGAAAAAAAGAATACAAAGTTCAAAAGAGCACCCTCAAAAGTGACACAATTTTTTTTCTGCAAACCATTTTGGTCTCCTCCTAGCTTTTGCTGCTTAGATTTTACCTGTTGGTCAACACCTGCTGAAAATAACCAGTCCTGCATCAGACAGCTCAGGTATCGGTGAAGTGTTGCTAGAATTAAATCTTTTTAACAGATATCTCAAACAACAACAGTGAAGATGACTTTGCCCAGACCTTTGAAGCTCTGCCTCCCAGCCTGTTGACCAGTGGCAGTTCCAGCTCTCCCTGCACCCCAGTCTGTGACCCTGGTGCAGATTCAGCCCTGTCCAGCTGACCTCCTTTTCCCTGCTCTGCACAAGTGCCTGCTCGTAGAAAACAAACCCACCAAGTTCTTCAGTGTCCACTGTTCTGACAGCCTTTGCCATCTCACTGCTGGGGTGTTTCATTTCCAGAGATAAAAAGCTTTAGAGACAAGAGGGCTGCTGCTGAGAGCAAGAGCACAGCATGGCTGCTTCTCCATCACCCCTTCCCTGAAGCAAGCAGTGACTGCTGCAGCTCTCAGGAGAAACCAAACACTTCAAGAGCTGATTGAGACTGCACAGTTAATGCACAGAAACCATCTTTACAGTAGGAGGAGAGAAAACGTTAATAAAAGATAAAAACCCCACCACAGTAAGGGGTAAGATAAAGGTGATGGCCAGAAGTTTCAGCAGTGCCTGAGCTGCTTCTGACAGTGTGCACAGCAAACAGGGAGCTGATGGCCAGACCAGCAGGAGATGGGAGCACAGTGCATGATGACATTCCTCTTCTCTCCTTACTCCAGCTTCTCTGACTTCTAGAGCAAACCTTTCCCCTCAGCAAGCTGCAAGTCCTAAGCTGAGCCCCTGTCCTGCTTCCTCTGGATATGTATTTTTCAGAAGCACAGCATGGAATTGTGAGGAAGGTTTTTCTCCCTTGGAGAAGATCACAAGCTGTATTGCATTGAACTGCCATCCAAATCTTTGCATTTCCTTTCAGCCCAAAGCTTCCTTCTCACCTCTCACTTCATCCATTGGTTTTAATCAAACTCTTAGCAAAGTGGGGCTTTTTTGGTTTGGCTTTTGAATAAAAAAAAAAAAAACAAAACAAAAAGTGTTCACTGTCTGGAAATGAGACGTATAGCTGGTACAAATAAAGGAACTGGTACAAATAAAGCCTTTTTCTGATTTACAGCAGTCTTAAAAATTATCACCTTATGACCTGCCCATCTACTGTGCTGCAGTAACTACTTTCTTTTTGTATTCTGAATTGAAAAGTCTCTCCAAGCACAGAAATGGAAGCTCTGGAGAACAAAGTTGGTGGTTCAAGAAGATTAAAAGGACAGCTGAGAGACAGAGTTGCTTTCTGTGTGATTAGTTGCTCATGAACTACCTTTGTTTCCATTTCTAACACTCCATGACCAGTTCATAACATCCAAGTGTGCTGCATCCTTTATTTGCTTCACACATGGATAAAAAACTAAAGGAGGATTAAATATTTGTCAAGCTACACACAAGATGATAGACCTAAAATGTACAGGGTTTCAGCCCCACTACTGGCATCCAGTGCAGTGAAGTTACCAGGTGTCCACCATTAATTCTAGACCAGACTCCAGATCTAGGGATGCAAAACACCAAAGTCAGAGGCCAGCATGTGTCACCAACATCTGTGTTTCACTCCCAGTCCTGCACATGCTGATCAATCTACTGCAGAGACACTCTACAGAGCATCTGCACACCAGAGGAACTCTCAAAGCCACAACCAAGTCTCTGGTTTTACATCTGAGTTTTGTAAAGAACAAACACTGTTCAGATTTTTCTCCACGTGGTTTTCTCTTACACCTACTTACCCTTTCTGTCACAGAGAACTGATGAGTTTCTGCTGAAATTTTGTACGTATGCAGTTTGGTTGGCACAACTGTGATAAAATATTGGAACATTTGGTTGTCTAGAAGAAAAAAGATCTCACTGTTGAATTAAGTACAGAGTCCAAGACCATCTGAGACATTCACAAATACATCAGACAAATGGTGTTTAAAATAGTTAATCAGATAAGCCATTACACTGGGGGCATTTTTCAAGGAGTCCCAGCACTGCCAAAACTACTTCAGCACCATCTGCATGAACCAAGTTAGTTTCCATGGGCAAGGCCCAAGTCACATTTGTCACAGAAAATTTACATTTCACCCTGGTAATGCAAAGATTCATTAAGGTCAGGCCACTTCAAGTTGCAAGTGAATTGTACAGATGTTTTCCAGGAAGGTGGAACTGAACAAGTTTCAGACAGTCACATTTTGCACACTACATGCATCTCAACAGCGGTTTCCAATACTTGAGCCACTGAATTGTCAGGAAAATGCTGGAAGCCCTTCTGAACTCCTTAGTTTTCTCTTGATTAGACAGACTTCTAGAGGATTCTTCTGGAGCAATCAGCACACTTAGGTATTTATGATTGCTCTGTGCTCATGCTGTTTCTTAGGGAGCAAAGCCTGCTGGCCTGGAGCAGTGAGACAAAAACATTCTGGCTGGAACAGCCCAGACCAACTGGCTGGGAGACAACAGCAGCTCTGGAAGGTTCTGAGGACCACTCTCAGAGGATGAGGCATAGCTAGTTCTGTGAAGTAGGATCCTATACATCTTCATGTATAGATGAGGCAAAGCAATGCACAAGTCTTCCTGCAGGGGCCCCACAAAACACTCCATGGAAGTAGCAAACTAACTACAGGAACAGAGCACAGTCCTGACAAAAGTCCTGATGATGACTTTTTAAAACCAAATCACAGA
>VYZU01015143.1:3874-15392 GCA_013401355.1 Ceyx cyanopectus | reverse complement strand
TTTTTGTTTTGGTTTTATTTGGGGGGGTGAGGGAATCACAGCTCATAACTGTATTACTTTGTGGCTGATAAGTCATGTTTCTGTGGCTTTAGTGCTATGAAGAACTAAGAGTTCAACTAAAGTTTGTTTAACAAGCTTTGCACTATCACACAAGCATTGTATTTATTTCTGTGAAAGATGCTACAAGATTTGCAGATGAGAGGCATAGTATAAACAAGCTACAGTTCCAATCACACATTTATAGACTTGTGGGAATCCTTCAACAGTCTAGGCCATCCCTTTAGGGTCCCACTTTATATGAAATTGCTTCTGGCCAATGATACTGCCCAAGACTCAGCAGAATTGTTACCTAGTGCCAATAGTCACTGGAAGTTCTGCACCTGCTGACACCAGCCAACCATAATAATAGTGACTGGAAGTTCTGCACCTGCTGACACCAGCCAACCATAAAACCACCCTTGACATTTGAAAATCATAAAACTTAGAAATTAATGTATTTGCAGTTAGGGAAGTATGTAGAAAATCATTAATATATGAGATCTGTTCTTTTTTTTTCTTTTTTTTTTTTTTTTTCTATTACCCTGCTAAAAATCCATTGTATTTTAGACATACAAATAATTTTATTTATTCAACCCTTCCCTGGATGTCTATTCAAACTCAAACACCCCACCTCTGCTCCAAGGATTTCCTATGGTTCCTACAGTCTTAATATGGATGCTGAAGGAAATACTCCCCTTTGTCTTACTTTTAGAAATGTTAATGTCCTTTAGATAAGGTGAGGCAGAGCCTTTTCATATTCAAGAAGTAAACAGAAATGTGTTAACAAGTATCACACCTCTTTGCTTAATTATTAATAAATTCTATATAACACATGAATTAAACATATTAAACCTGTCTGTTGGAAGGGGGCAGGAAGGGATCCAACTCACATTTAATCTCCAAACCTGAGTTTCATATACAGAGTCAAACCTACATTTGTATGAATCAATGGGCAAGAATAATATACACTGTTGTGTCTTGATCTGGACACAACAGCACTCAGAAGAATTTACCATGATCATAGTTCTACTGAGGCTTTAAGAGAGGGTGCAACACGGACCAAATGGAACTTGACATTGCTCTTTACCACAAACCCTTACATTGAAAGAAGAAATTCTTACGGACAGACAAAATCCTTAGGAAGAGCAACCAAGTCTTAGATACAAAAACGGTGTAAGACTACAATTAAACACATATTGTTGTCTGCAAAAAGGAATGACACCAAGTACTGACCTTCATCTCTTCCTGCTGTGCCTTCCCCTAAAATGCCTGTGGAGGTCAGTAATGCATAAAGCTGATAGGGGATTGTGAATCCCAGATACATGTAGTTTACTGATGATGAAATCTTTCCCCTGAAAATAAACGACGGTCTGCTCATTGTCAACACTTCACAGGAAGCTGCTGGAGTCATCAACCATACTGCTATAAGCAAGTATGTATGTATATACCTATTTAGACACACATTCTGTTTTTCAAACATGCACTTTTAAAATCATGAAGCCTGAAAGTTAAGATGAAAGCAAGACGAGGTAGATGATCTCTGACCTGGACAGCTTGCTATCCAATCTAATAAATACTCTCTTTGGCTGACATTTCTGTTAAAATATAATAAGGGCTCAGAGGAAGATAGGTTTACAAAATTACAAACATCAGATGACTTGGTTTAAGCAAATCTATGTTTCAGAATTCCAAGTGGTTTGGGTTTGTTTGTTTTGTTTTGTGTTTGTTGTTGTTGTTGGGTTTTTTTTTGTTTGTTTGTTTAATTAGAGGTTAATTGCTGTATGCAGCCCTACAGAAAATTTTTAGGAGCTATTTGGATTAACCAATATATTTGGGGAAAATTTGAGGAATGTAATTCTTCTGGATAATATTTTTTCTCTTCTTATTCATGTAGCCCATTGTTATCATTAACATGTCAAACACCTATGTATGTGGATTTGTTTCTGTCTTTTTATAGATGAGCAGATGCATTAGTGAATCACTTAGAACACTATATTGAAATGGTACCAATTAATAGCCCATCCTGCCTACTGAATACAAAGAAAGGCATTTTGACTTTTATCCGCTATGCAGCTTAACAAGGTAGAGAGTGAGACCATTGCTGAGAAAACCAATGAAATTTTTCCACTTAGATAACAGAAAAAAGTTTTGTATATTTAGCATTGGAAGACAGATGTAAGACAGCAACAAAAACTGAGAACTGTAGCCATAATACAAATTAATATAATTTTATGCTGTTTTATTATATATGTTAAAAAAACCCTTTGTCCTCCAAGCACACATATATAATCTTATTTCCTGTGTCTGGCATACAAAAGCACCTAGATTAGGCTATAAAAGTTATCTGTGTACAGCTTTGAACAAACAACTCTTGCTTTCAGTTTTTTTCTAGCCATTATTGGATACTTATTAAGCACAAAAAAACATAAGCTTTTTTTGCATGTGCAAAGGGATAAGAGTTTACAGCAGATGGAATCTATTACATAAATCTTAAAAAATATAGTAAATATCTGAAAATGGATGTTTAAACTTATCTTCAAGAGCAAATTATGTTTATATGTTTATCTTAGGCAGCTAAATGGATGTAAAAATCTTGTTAGAAACAATTCATTTTACAGTCAATGGAGATGTAGTTGAGAGAGCAATAAGTATGTAACCCACCCTGTCCCAAAGGGCCTATCTACATAGGTCTTATGAACTGCACCCAGAAAGTCCTCATTTCTTTCCATTGACAGCAAACACGGTCTACAAAGACCATTTCAGGTGCCAATAACTCTTTAATTCAACCTGTTAATTTATAGAAGGCTGCAAACTGTCTTGCTGCATCCAGAAGCACTTCCAGCTCAACCTTCTACTTTGCAGTATCTTTATGAGTTTGTAGAGAGAAGCCTTCATCTTCACCAATACCTTGATATACATTGTGAGAATGTTTTATGCTTTGTCCCAGAATTTATCTTCTTCACATTTTCAATGCTTTTTTTGTCATTGATGGCTGTCCTGGTGGAAGAACTAGTAGAGGAGACAGGTAATCAGTTTAAAAGAAGGATCATTGTACAGTTATAGAACAAAAGGAAGGAACAAATACCCATAGTGAAGTATTTGGTTGGAAGAGTTGGCTATTCTTCCTTCTAGCAGACACACAGTATCATGACTTCTGTTGGAGACTCTTGCCAGTGCCTTTATTGTTGATGCAGTTGTTATTTTTACTATAAACTGTGATTAGTACTCCAAGCTACTGACAGTGATAGGTATGTCATAACAATTCATAAAACAACTTGAATTTATCCATATACTGGAAAGGACCTTGAGCATCAAACGTAAAGATGACTCTTTGTAAAAATCTTTTTATAATCCCATGCTGTTTAACCTGAAAGATACAACTTATTTCTTGAAATAGAATTCCTTAGAGGTTAAGCAGGTTAAGCATCAAGACTGTTCCATGACTTTTCCTTAGCTGTCATTCATTAAATATGTTCCATCTCATGAAGTATGAATCATTTCATTTTTAAGCACTTTTATTTCCTTTAAGTTTACCTAGATCTTTATTAGATTCAGTCAGTACAGCCCTGACAGACAGCCTGCATACATTTAAAACATTCCCAGTGGAGAAGCATAAAACATTTAAAATCTATATTTGATCTGACAACAGCAGCACCATGTTTGAATTAGAAACAGATTAGACATAATTGAAGATAAAGAGGACACAAGCAGCACTCCCATTTTGGTGGAGTGGGCTTTAAATTATCAGATTCATCCAGAATACATTACTGAGAAACATTGAATTGTTATCTTTAGACAGACTTTTCTAAGAGTTTACAATTTCTCAGTTCAGTGAAGCTTGCCACCAGCTTGTTATCGGAACAAAAAACGAAAAATCATTCGGTTCACAGCACAGAACTGATCTCACCTCCAAAAGTAGACGTTTTCTTCTGATAACAGACACTTCTTTGGACTGCAGAGGTACCACTTCATGCTTTACACTGAAGGCAATTTTTTTTAAGATTCTTCCACTTTTGAGGTAATTTCTAACAACATTACAAATAGATATTGTTTTTCAGTTTGTGGAGCCGACAACCCTCCCCACAGAGAAAGACAGATACGCAGATTTTCATTCTTCTCTCCACTGCCCACTTTTACTTTTTTTGAAAAATATTAACTGACTGTGTCATTCCTTCCCCATGTTTTGACAGACTCATTACTCAGGGTAATTTATGCAAAATAGGAAAGTAAATTTACAATACCTTGTATTTTCTAGTTATATTTACATATAAAATAGTTTGATAAATACATTATCTTGACTGACCCGTAAGAAAAGTGAAAAAGAATACTAATATATTCAGTTGTCAGTATATGCAAGTCCCAAGCTCAGAGTTAAGTGCTGGGACTTGTAACCTGCCTAGCTCCTAGCAAGGGTGTACTCAGCCTCAGCTTGGTCACCAAAATGTCACATGCCTTACATTGCTTTAGACATCTCAAAGGCTTATCTAGTCTACAAGTACCTGTTGCTGACAAAAAGGTCTGCAACAAGTGTAGTTGAGTACAGACAAGGACTTGCTCACAATAGGCATAGACACAAGTTTCAAGGCAGCTACAAAAATTGTTTTGGAAAACTTACATAGAGCTTTTGCAGAAATTTATGTTTATCTTAGGTTTCCAATCACTATTTGAAGCAAGCTGGCTAGAAGTTAAAAAAAAAACAAACCAACAATCCTCTGACAATGCATTAATAAATAAGAACACAATGAAACATCTATCTATAAACTGTATTTTAAGATGGATAATTCCATGGAGGAATTTATTTTTCAGCTACATTAAGAGACATGAAAGATTAGAATTGAAAAGTGAATAAATTATTTGGAAATATTCCCCATTTTCATGTGTAGTATAAGTCTATACTTGATCTAAATCATACTAGGAAAAATATTACAGAAACACCTTTAGTCATTAGGAAGAAAATCAGTCTGAAGACAAAGCTCTGATTCATAAAAAATAATGTTTTACATACTAAAACAGCCAAATATTACATTTTTGCTATTTTTATTGCTTCAACTTTTGGTCCATCATCACTTTGCTACTTAAAGTTATATTAAAGAGCATGGCTCAGATTTTCAAGAAGATTATCTTAATTTGCATATACTATCTGAGCCATTTCTGCACCTCTGTGTGCAAACAGCAAGGGCTGGCTGCTTACCAAGGGATAGTGAGCCAGGAGCAGGTCACCCCACTACAGACAATGCCATCACCAAGAAAAGGCACCATCCCAAGGGCCTTAAACATGGCAGCAGAAACAAGTGCTTGCAACTGGGTGCATCAGCAACCCCAGACAGCCAACAATGAACCAGGTCCTGGGGCCCTCCAGGAGTTAGAGCATGGAGGGGTAAGGGGGACAGAGATAGGGACAAGCTACGGTGTACAACCACAGAGGTCTAGCCAGGAGAGCATGCCTACCTAGAACATAAGTCCAGAGCCATCCAGCAGGCTAGGCCAAGGGCGGGCTTGAAGATAGGCACACCTCTCTCTCGCAGAGAGAGCCTGAAAGCCCAGGTCAGAGTTTAACTGGAGTCCCCTGGGTAATGGGGTGGAGCTGCCAGGTGGGGCTGAGCAGGACCATTAAAGACCTAATAGTGAGCTCATGAGCCTGACAGTTTGCACAGAAAGAAATTAAGCTGCTAATTACCTGACCTACCTGCACAAACAAGGAAGGACCTGATCCTGCAAGATTAAGATTACCCAACACAAAATTAAAGATAAAAATTTCTAGGCGTGCCTTCTAGGACACATTTATGCAACCTGGAAATCCTGTTCTGTGAAAGGCAGATCACATAAACTAATGGTCCTGTCTGGACTTAAATGTATGTTTCTTTAATAAAGGAGATCCATAGTTAAAAAATGCCTTTAGCTCTAACTACTTGGGTGAAAACACAGCTGCCCACTGACAATTTTTTCTTCTAGACTTTTTAATTGCTTCCTAGAAGGAAAATGCTGATACAGCATTGATAAACACTTCTCATTAAATATTCCTGGGTGAAACTTGAGAACACTGAGAAAAATCTACAATGTGCCTATTATAGACCCAACTAAGTCAACCTTAGAACTGGGAGCAGATGGCAGATATCATTCTATATTTTAAAATATATCCAGTAAAAAAAAAAAAAAAATTAAGGTAAACATTTCTAAAAAAAAATAATGTAAGTTCATCTAGGGTTACTTTATTCTTATTCCTGTTTAAGTATGTGTCAAAGTATTATAGATGTTACATTACCTCCTTAGCTTCAGTTCTGCATGGGATACTCACCCCCAGTTCTGGCAGCTGCTATCCACAAGTCCTCAAGAGGCTGGTTTTAAGACTGAAAATGTCACCTATGGATTCATAGCCATTGGATGTCTTGTTGCACCACCCAGAGCTTTGACTATCCTCACACTTTCCTAGTCAGACCTGTCTCCAGTTTCATGAATGAGTCTCTCCATTTGGTAACACTATGCTGTGTTAAATAGCACAGAGCACCTGAAAATGTAAGGCAAACACATTAGGTACACATTAATTAAATTAATGGACAAGTAAATGCAATCAAATAATTCATAGAAGCACTGTGTCAAGGCTTGGCTGGATTTCCCCCCTCCCATCTTTCTAAACAAGATAGGAATGTATCTCACACATAGGTCACAATATTCTTGAGAAATATAATTAACTCATTTACATCTGATCATCTCTTCTGTGTCTACTGCTTATGGTTTATGTAACAACTTCTTTGGATTCTGAGAGCTGCAGAATCAGAGACAGGGACACTCTTTGGGCACCTGAGGGGTTGGGTACACTGTGATCCACATGCATATTTTAGAAGAGTCCAGGATTGCCACTAACTTCAAAGAGCTCTTCTCCGAGAGAACAGATCTTGTTGATTTAATTACAACATTTGATAATGACATGAGTTGCAATTCAGATCCTTATGACCATCTATGTCACTTGTCGGTAGAGCTCAAAAAATTAGAATGCTGAGTCCAGGCATCTTCACCAGGAAAACTCTTTAGCCCATGAACAGATTTCTAATCCCACAGAGAGACAATGAAAATATCTCAACTGACTGGACTGCTACAGATAATAGAGAGTTCCCTGTAGTTCACAAACACCACCCTTTCTAACACTGTCACTGAAGATACTGTTTTGCTGGCAAAGTTAATGGACTCACTAAAGCCCAGAGTCAAAGCTAAGTGCCACTCCTGCTTTTAAGGTACCAGTGAAGCAGAGTTTCCAAATACAAGCTGTTGACTGTTGCAAATAACACAACAATTTCCATTTTCACTAACTGCATCACCACACGAAGAATGAAGAAGCAGAAAATCCATAGAGCACAGATGTGATATGTGAATGTGGTTCTGTGTGTCTGAGACTGCAGTTTAGGATCTTTCTTTGTATTTTCTCTTTGGTCTTAGCGTAAAAAGAGGCAGCCAGCAGTGACAGACACATAACGTGTCCACTCAACAGGCAGTGCTGTTAAACCTCCACATCCTTGCTTCTGAACACTGTGGAGTCAGTAGCCATGACATTCAGAGGAAAATCAAGATGGCAGAGGCCAAAAAAGCTTCAGGAACAGTTTCCAAGCTGACTGGCTATTTGCTCCTGTCCTGTCTTTTCTTTTGGTATCTCCTCACCTGGCCAATTTCTCCATCTGCTTCCTTTTACATTTTCCCCCATCCTATCAAATCCCTTCTTTTCTCAACTCTTATTTTACCTTTATATTGTTTACTTTTCACTATTATACAGTATAACAAATTTGCAGTTAACCTATTTTTTTTTCCCCTAGATAAACTAGATAAAAAAATTTTTACATATTTATTTACAGATATTTTCTTCCATCTTATATAGAAAAAAAAAGGGAAAAGGAAGAAACTGCATAAAGATTATTTCATGTCCTAGTAGTCTGGCAAAAATATTCTTGCAAAGAAACATGCATTAATATTAAATCTCTACAAAAACTGTTTCATTAATTCAAAAACCACTTTTGTCTGCTGTTCATGGACTTAACCTCATACCATATAGAAAAGGAAAGTGTTATAGATATATAAGACCAGTAGTACTCACAGATCCGGGAGCAGAAACAGTACCAGGTGTCCTGATGAAAAATAAGGCACCAAGAGAGCAAACATTCAACCAATAATCATGAAGGAACAAGTTGTTCTTGATAAATACCCAGCCTGGAATATAGCTAGAGAAGTTACTTGACACCACATGCTCAGTAATATGTGCACTGTAAAACCAAAGACTGCCTCTGCACAATACATAAGCAAAAGTAGAAGGTAAATTCATTAACCAGCTTTGCAGACAGCTCATCCAGCTACAGACTTCAGAATGTATTAGAAAGGCACTTTCAATTGGGCAAGTGAGACAGAAGTTAAAGAAAAAAAATTAGCTAATTTTATTCATGTGTTCTGAGGCCTGATGGAAATGACTGGATGCATTCATAAAACAAGAGAGGAAAAGGTTAAGGAGAGCAGAGTATGACANGTTCTGCATGG
The DNA here is from genome assembly GCA_013401355.1 of Ceyx cyanopectus. Classification (NCBI taxonomy): domain Eukaryota; kingdom Metazoa; phylum Chordata; class Aves; order Coraciiformes; family Alcedinidae; genus Ceyx; species Ceyx cyanopectus. The sequence goes on along the minus strand of VYZU01015143.1, from coordinate 6,839 downwards.
GATACTCACCCCCAGTTCTGGCAGCTGCTATCCACAAGTCCTCAAGAGGCTGGTTTTAAGACTGAAAATGTCACCTATGGATTCATAGCCATTGGATGTCTTGTTGCACCACCCAGAGCTTTGACTATCCTCACACTTTCCTAGTCAGACCTGTCTCCAGTTTCATGAATGAGTCTCTCCATTTGGTAACACTATGCTGTGTTAAATAGCACAGAGCACCTGAAAATGTAAGGCAAACACATTAGGTACACATTAATTAAATTAATGGACAAGTAAATGCAATCAAATAATTCATAGAAGCACTGTGTCAAGGCTTGGCTGGATTTCCCCCCTCCCATCTTTCTAAACAAGATAGGAATGTATCTCACACATAGGTCACAATATTCTTGAGAAATATAATTAACTCATTTACATCTGATCATCTCTTCTGTGTCTACTGCTTATGGTTTATGTAACAACTTCTTTGGATTCTGAGAGCTGCAGAATCAGAGACAGGGACACTCTTTGGGCACCTGAGGGGTTGGGTACACTGTGATCCACATGCATATTTTAGAAGAGTCCAGGATTGCCACTAACTTCAAAGAGCTCTTCTCCGAGAGAACAGATCTTGTTGATTTAATTACAACATTTGATAATGACATGAGTTGCAATTCAGATCCTTATGACCATCTATGTCACTTGTCGGTAGAGCTCAAAAAATTAGAATGCTGAGTCCAGGCATCTTCACCAGGAAAACTCTTTAGCCCATGAACAGATTTCTAATCCCACAGAGAGACAATGAAAATATCTCAACTGACTGGACTGCTACAGATAATAGAGAGTTCCCTGTAGTTCACAAACACCACCCTTTCTAACACTGTCACTGAAGATACTGTTTTGCTGGCAAAGTTAATGGACTCACTAAAGCCCAGAGTCAAAGCTAAGTGCCACTCCTGCTTTTAAGGTACCAGTGAAGCAGAGTTTCCAAATACAAGCTGTTGACTGTTGCAAATAACACAACAATTTCCATTTTCACTAACTGCATCACCACACGAAGAATGAAGAAGCAGAAAATCCATAGAGCACAGATGTGATATGTGAATGTGGTTCTGTGTGTCTGAGACTGCAGTTTAGGATCTTTCTTTGTATTTTCTCTTTGGTCTTAGCGTAAAAAGAGGCAGCCAGCAGTGACAGACACATAACGTGTCCACTCAACAGGCAGTGCTGTTAAACCTCCACATCCTTGCTTCTGAACACTGTGGAGTCAGTAGCCATGACATTCAGAGGAAAATCAAGATGGCAGAGGCCAAAAAAGCTTCAGGAACAGTTTCCAAGCTGACTGGCTATTTGCTCCTGTCCTGTCTTTTCTTTTGGTATCTCCTCACCTGGCCAATTTCTCCATCTGCTTCCTTTTACATTTTCCCCCATCCTATCAAATCCCTTCTTTTCTCAACTCTTATTTTACCTTTACATTGTTTACTTTTCACTATTATACAGTATAACAAATTTGCAGTTAACCTATTTTTTTTTCCCCTAGATAAACTAGATAAAAAAATTTTTACATATTTATTTACAGATATTTTCTTCCATCTTATATAGAAAAAAAAAGGGAAAAGGAAGAAACTGCATAAAGATTATTTCATGTCCTAGTAGTCTGGCAAAAATATTCTTGCAAAGAAACATGCATTAATATTAAATCTCTACAAAAACTGTTTCATTAATTCAAAAACCACTTTTGTCTGCTGTTCATGGACTTAACCTCATACCATATAGAAAAGGAAAGTGTTATAGATATATAAGACCAGTAGTACTCACAGATCCGGGAGCAGAAACAGTACCAGGTGTCCTGATGAAAAATAAGGCACCAAGAGAGCAAACATTCAACCAATAATCATGAAGGAACAAGTTGTTCTTGATAAATACCCAGCCTGGAATATAGCTAGAGAAGTTACTTGACACCACATGCTCAGTAATATGTGCACTGTAAAACCAAAGACTGCCTCTGCACAATACATAAGCAAAAGTAGAAGGTAAATTCATTAACCAGCTTTGCAGACAGCTCATCCAGCTACAGACTTCAGAATGTATTAGAAAGGCACTTTCAATTGGGCAAGTGAGACAGAAGTTAAAGAAAAAAAATTAGCTAATTTTATTCATGTGTTCTGAGGCCTGATGGAAATGACTGGATGCATTCATAAAACAAGAGAGGAAAAGGTTAAGGAGAGCAGAGTATGACAGTTCACAGTGAACAGATGGGAAAAAGCCTTACAGCCTCTCTTGAGATATTAGCCACCTTGTCATAAACCACTGGATAGGGCTGACTTGGCTGGGAAAACAACTCCATTCAAATGTTTAGAGGAAAGGCCAATTGTGACTTTTTTTTAAAAAAAAGAAAGGGAGAGCAGCAAAAGTAACAATAACTAGAAAGGGTCTTTTCCAAGGTATTTGACGAATCTATCTATAGACCATGAAGTATCATAGATGTTTTTGATTAGTGCCTCCATAATACCACAGAAATTGCCATTGACGTTAAGTCAAAAGAAGGTTTAAAAGTCGTTTCACTGCTATTAAGAACAAGCTGCACTTCAAATAAAGGACTAGATTTAAATGATGCCTCAGTGTTTTCAGTCAGATACTGAAGAGAACACTTGATAGCTTTGAACAGCCCATCTACAATCATGTGGTCTATGTATTCAGTGTAGAGTTTCCATTCATCAGAAAGAGGATCTGCCTGGAGCAAATACTGATTGTCCTGGAAAGAGTAATTTAGAGAATCAGTAACAGGGGTTTAGAATTGCTCTTCCCAGTGTGGATTTCTTATCCCAGCTAACTGATCAGTCCAGGAATAAAGGAACTCTCACTTTGATGAAGAAAAGCATTCCCACTATTTACAACGTAATTACCTTTTCATTGTAACTTTTACAAGTACATCTGGAACTAATTACTGAAAGCTATTTCCCTTTGGAGTTAGATTTGTATCAGCAAA
>VYZU01015139.1:4579-16303 GCA_013401355.1 Ceyx cyanopectus | reverse complement strand
GTAACAGTTTGTTAGTAACAAAAGTAAGATAACATAACCCTGTGGCTTTATAGAACTGTAACATCTGCTCTCATATTCCAAGATTATATTTAATGGTTGTAAAGCCCACTTACAATATTTAATTTCCTCTAAAATACTTAAGGGATTACCTGTCTTCATAGTATAAACTGCAATCAATTATTTCCTAGAACTGCCTTATGTTCTTAAAATAGGCAGTCATCAATGTATAATTTGACCCACAAAATTCAGATGTGTTTGTGTTTAGTAATATTGCCACATGTAAACAATCCTTCAAATACCTGACGGTAATAACTGACAATGTTGGATGGAAAAACATGAAGAAGCTGATAAACTAGATCCTTCTGAACTGTATTCTCTCAATCTAGTCCAGCACAATACTCTCCTAGAGCCACACAATGACAATGCAATAGTGCTGCACCATGACTGAAGAGGAAGCAGTGCCACTAAAGATAAATTATACGAGAAAGATAATCCTCAAATTGTGTCCTCTGCCATATATTCTAATGATCGAGAAATTAATATACTAAAATAAATTACTGATTAATAAGTAAAACCAAAGTCCCTCTTTGGGAAAAGACAAGTTTTTGCAGGAGGAAACTAAAGACAAGAGGACCTAATTCTCAGCTCTAGGTCTACACAGGCAGGGCAGTGAGGTGTCAAAGTGGGCAGGCTGATCCCAGGTGCCTTACATATGCTGTGCCAGAAATACTGTAGCTGCAGCTTCTCACCAGGGAAGGTACAGATGGCTACATTAGCTCACTTGGACTACACCACAGCCCTCTGGCTGAGAAGTCTTATTCTGGTTCATTTGGAAATGGAAAGGTTCCTAAAAACAAATTGTGAGGAGCTGAAAACCTTTAACTGGGGAAGGGGGATGAGCCACAGTGGACGTGATACTGTCAATCGAAAAAAACAAGCGAACAAAATAACCCCAAACCCAGAAAGGCCAATCGTTTACTGAAAAGCAATTTCCCCTTTAAACACCTGCTCTAGGCCTTATACCTATCATGTGTGTAAACAGTGGAGTCCCCCAGGGATCAGTGCTGGGTCTGGTCCTGTTCAATGTCTTTATCAATGACACTGATGACAGGACAGAGTGTCTGCTCAGCAAGTTTGCTGATGACACCAAACTGGGAGGATTGGCAGATACACCTGAGGGCTGTGCAGCCATCCAGCCAGACTTGGACAGGTTGGAGAACTGGGAGGGCAGAACCTAATGAGGTTCAACAAGGATAAGTGTAGAGTCCTGCATCTGGGTAAGAATAACAAATTACACCAGTACAGATTGGGAGGTGATCTGCTGAAAAGCAGCCTTGTGGAGAAGGACTTGGAAGTCCTGGTGGACAACAAGTTCTCCATGGAGCAGCAATGTGCCCTTGTGGCCAGGAAGGCCAATGGGATCCTGGGGTGCATCAAGAGGGGTGTGTCCAGCAGATCGAGTGAGGTTCTCCTCCCCCTCTGCTCTGCACTGGTGAGACCTCACCTGGAGTATTGTGTCCAGTTCTGGGCTCCCCAGTTCAAGAGAGGCAGGGATTTACTCGAGAGAGTCCAACAGAGGCTACAAGGATGATGAAGGGACTGGAACACTTGCCTTATGAGGAAAGGCTGAGACACCTGGGGCTCTTTAGTCTGGAGAAGACGGAGAGGGGACTTGATAAATGTTTATAAATATATGAGGGCTGAGTGTTAAGAGGAAAGGGATAGCCTCTTCTCACTTGTGCCCTGAATTAGGACAAGGAGGAATGGTTACAAGCTAGAACACAAGAGGTTCCACTTTAACATGAGGAAGAACTTCTTTACAGTGAGGGTCACAGACACTGGAATGGGTTTCCCAGGGGGGTTGTGGAGTCTCCTTCTCTGGAGATTTTCAAGACTCGCCTGGATGTGTTCCTCTGTGACCTGTGTTAGATTATAGTTAGATGGCATGATCCTGCCTGGCAGGGGCGTTGAACTCGAAGATCTCCAAGGTCCCTTTCAACCCCTAATACTCTGTGACTCTGTGAAAATTACTAGTCCATTGTTACTTAGTGGCAGGAAGTGCTGCTTTTGTAAATCCAGTTACAACCAAAAACTATATTTAGCCTAGTGCCCCTTCACTAGACTAAATATAATAGCAACACCCATTATTGCAGGTAGTTCAGGATACAACTTGGTTTACTAGCCACAGCCAATAATGGTTAAAATGTATTACTTTATAAAACACAGTAGAGATGATATCTACACCTATTTACCAGCTATTCAATTATTTATACAAAGCATAAAAAGTAGGTCAGAAAAAGCCTGATTGTTGGCAAACTGCAGTGCATATCCCTCTTTACAAGTGGGAGTAGAGTTGGCAAACATCCATTTTAAAAAATGGAAGCATCTCTTAAGCATCTCTACTTTAGGAAAAAAAAATGTGTGGTACAAAAAAAAAAGTATTCCAGACTGTAAAACAAAATCTACTAGACACTACTGCCTCAGTATATAATCTGTTCATAGCCTAATTCACAGAATACCATAATAATGATGGTTAGAAAGGACCTCCTAGATCACCGAGTCAAACCACACCTACAAGAACAAAAAAACCTAAATACCTGATCATTGAAAAACACAAATAACCCCCTACATGACTCCCTTAGAGCATGTCTAGCACCTTATCAACTCATTTCTTAAATACCTCCAGGGATGGTGACTCAACCACCTCTCTGGGAAGGTTGTTCCAATGTCTCACAACTCTCCGTTAATAATTTCTTCCTAATACTTAATCTAAACCTCCCCTGCTGCAGCTTCAGACCATTCCCCCTGGTTCTGTCATTAGTTACTAAGAAGAGGCCAACACCCACCTCTTTACAACTTCCTTTCAGGTAGTTGTAGAGGACAATAAGGTCCCTCCTCAGCCTCCTCTTCTCCAAACTAATCATACACAGCTGCCTCAGCCTCTGCTCATAAAACTTGTTTTCTAAGCCCCTCACAAGCTTGGTAGCTCCTCTGTACATGTTCCAGCATCTCAATGTCTTTCCTATAATGAGGGGCCCAGAAGTGGACACAGTACTAGAAGATGAGGCCTCACAAGGGCCGAATACAAGGGCACTATCCCTTCTTCTGCTGACCAGGCTATTCCTTATATAGGCCAGGCTCCTGTTGGCCTTCTTGGCCACCTGGGCACAATGCTGGCTCATATTAAGACAGCAGTCTACCAGCACCCCTAGGTTCTTTTCTGCTGGACAGCTTTCCAGCCACTCATCCCCCAAGCCTGTAGTGCTGCTGGGGGTTGTTGTGACCGAAATGCGGGACCCGGCACCTGGCCTCATACAATTGGCCTCGGCCCATCTATCCAACCTGTCCAAGTCCCTCTGCAGAGTCTTCCTGCCCTCAATCAGATCAACACGCCCAATCTGGTGTTTTCTGCAAACTTACTAAGGTCTCAATCCCTACATCCAAGTCATCAATAAAGATGCCAAAAAAAACTGTACCCAAAACTGATCCCTGGCAAACACCACTGTTGTCCGGCAGCCAGCTGGATTTCACCCCATTTATCACAACTCTCTGGGAACAGCCAGCCAACCAGACTTTAACCCAGTGAAGAGCACATTTGTCTAAACCATGATTCACCAGTTTCTCCAGGAGAATGCTGTGGGAGACTGTGTCAAAGGTCTTACTAAAGTCCAAGTAGATAACATCCACAGCCTTCCCCCCATCCTAAAGGCAAGTCACACGGTCACAGAATGAGATCAGGTTTGTTAAGCAAGATCTCCTTTTCATAAACCCATGTTGGCTGGCCCTGGTCCCTTGGTGTCCCTGCAATTGCCATGAGAGCTCACTCTCCACGGTCTTTCCAGGTACTGAAGTACTGACAGGCCTGTAGTTCCCCAGATCCTCCTTCCAGCCCTTCTTGTAGATAACAGCTATTACAACTTCTCCCTATACCATTATTAACTTCTGAGCAAGTCAGTAAACTTTTGGAGCATGTTTCTTAAATAGGTGTATATTGCCATATGTAAGACACATCTCACAGTCTGCATGCTAATACATCCAACCATGAAAAACCAAAGTATTGGTTTTCATGACTCCAACATAATTTGCTGTAATCTGAAAATATTTTCCACTTTGAAAGTACATACTATGGCACTAATCTGAATTCAAGTACAGATAAAATATGGGGAAGTATGCAGTGCAGAGCAAAGAAGCCACTTGGAATACTGGTTTTGAATCCTCTTCTAGGTCCCTTCCAACCCCTAGCATTCTGTGATTCTGTGAATCCTGTCCAAATAAAATAAATACCCTTTAGCACTATGAGCATAAACTTTCTAAGCAACAACTTTATCATTTGCAGAAGCCATTGAAGCAACCATATTAAAATGGCAATGGCACATTCAGAAAAATGAAATTCAGAAGCGACCACCCTCCATCCAGCTCACATTTCAATGAAGACTTTGCTCGGAAAAAATCTACTGTGCTTTTTGGATAGATACACCTAGGTCTTTGCTTGTTATTGACATGCTACTGCATGCATCAAGATCAGTTTGATGAAGTTAAACACTGAGGAAAGCAGTTAAAAATTTACATAGAGCAAGGGTAATCCAAGAAGTACAGCCTGACAATTATAAAATACCTTATAACACAAGAACGGGAAGACAAAAATAACAATTATCTTTAACTGAAAGCTCTACAGCTCCACATTGATTTGCACTGAGTTTCACTTCTAAGAAAGGAAATTGTTTTCTACCTTACAGAAATTGAACTCCTTCTCAAAAATGAATGCATTCTGTTTGAGCAAAACAGAAATGTTACAACAAATGTTGAATATTTAGGGGAAAATCACAAAATATATAAAATTATAAATAAGAATTCTTCTTTAGATGAGCTTCTCTATTCCCAGAGCTTTTTGATAAAAATCCAGCGAAAGAAAACTCAAAGAGACTGTTTAATCATCAGTTCTCAAGGTTCTAAAGAATGTAATCCATGATATTACTGATATCTCCCTGGGTATTTTCCTAATGATCACACATTTGATTACTTTACATATTATTATATCATTATGGTAAAACAGGGACTTCCAAAAACCTACGATTTGTTCCGTTAATAATGATCTCCAACACCTACTAAAAAAAAAAAAAACTCATCAAGCCATGCTGCACACCTACCAAATTCCTGTTCATAGTAAGATATGTGACATTGTATAATAGCAAAGCTAAGTACTGTGACTGATCTTCATCAGATTGTGATTTGAACTGGCAGCCATTCAGCATTCAGACCACAATTCAATTTACATTTTTGGCACCTCTTTCCAGGACATTTTCGAAATTCTTGCTCCTGTCTTTCAGACAAAGTGCCTCTTAGCAAAGAGTCGGTGAACCTGGACACCAGATGCTTCACTCCTTAAACAAAACCAAATCATAAACCACTTTCAGTGCTCCACTAAAAACCATCTTCTTCAAGGTAACGTTTTTTCAGACTTGTTTTACTCACTAAAGATGTCACTCCCTTGCATAATCCCTTTTGATGAACAGCGTAGTGAACTGTTGCTGTCAGTGAGCAGCCACTTTAATGCTCAATATGGAATATAGCAAGCTTTTTGAAACTTGTAGTCAAGTTACCCGCTGACACCTTCAGAAATATGTGGGATATTGTCCTTGACATTAAATCATCTAAGGCCTTTTTTTGCTATAGTGTACAATTTTCCTGCTGTCAGGGATGTCTTCAAACAAGTTGGTAAAAGTAGCAATAACTTTGTTGATAAACTCATCATCCAAAAGAGTGTTACTGAGTTATATAGTGCTGTGTAGAAACTGGAATTGTCTCTTATTTCTTGGCTTCAGTCTGTGGACAACTCATAGTCCAGTGAAACAGCACAAACTGCACAAGTGCCTTTAGTGAGTTTTGAGTATCATATCAAGCACAAATCAATCTATTTTTTTCAAATAGAAGAAATGAAATAACAAATTCATGGTTATCCATGCTGCTTTGAACTATAAAATTACAAGTCCAGACCATTCTTCAGCCATGTATAAACATTTCTCTTTTTCCTCCATGAGGGAGTAATATTGCCCTAGACTGCTGGCATAGTCACGAATCATCCAAGAAACAATTCTTCCAAATACAACTGAAACAGAGGATTAAAAAACATTTGAAACTGTTTAAAAGAAATGGAAATTAAGTTTTCAATGAAATTAAATTATAAATACATTTCTGCCTTCAGACCTGATGGGTGGTATGATAAGTGTTCCATGTATCAGCATTATTGACTGCTGTAGAGCCAAGACAGCGTATCTGACACCAGTGTCAAACAACAGGGAAGCAACTTCAGTTTCAAGCACAAATCTTTGATTAATTGAAGCCTCATATATCCGCATTATTGTGAATGAATAGCATAGTGGAAACATCATAACTTGATATACAGTGTTAAGTGAAATTTTTGTAGGGAATATTTACAAGTAAAACTACTGGACGTTTTTCTCAGAAATTCAAAGGGATAGAACAAAAAAATACAACACAATAAGCCACAAGTCCTACTCTTTTTGTTATTTGTGAGAACATTACTTTTAATCTTTTTGTAAGGATTTGTATCCTCACCAACTCACACATTTCTCCTCCACTGAATCAAGAATTTTAAAATAAGGCAATTTCTTCTCAAAGCATTTTAATATTCCAGGTCTCTACTCAAAGGGATAAATAAATGTATCAGACTAACATCTCATATCTGCTCCTTCTGATTCAAAGCCAGATACTTAGTTTTCTAGATTCTAGCCTGCCAGTTCAATTTCAGAATCTTGGCTTCTTGACAGGCCCTTGTTTTCACTTCTCTAATCATATCTCTAGCTGTAACTCAAGGCAAATCTTGCCAGACAGCAGATATCTGGACCTGTTGTCCCTGTATAAACCAGAATGGAATACAGCCTGTAAGACTGAAAAGGCCCATAGTAGAAAACATAGAAAAGAGAAAAAAAAAAGAAAAAAGAAAAAATAGAAAGACCATAAATTATTGGTACAGTAATCACACAAGGTGAAGTGATAATGAGCCCTGGACACTTGTTTTTTTGTCTCCCTTTGAGAACCTGTGATGAAGAACATAAAGACAAACTGATTTCAGTAAAGTTGTGGATTTTGTGAGGTTTTGATAATTAGCTGAAAAAAGTGATTTAAAAATAACATCTTCCACTTATGCCTTTAGTTTTCATGTATTTTGCACTTTCCTGTGAGCTACCATATACAGACTTTGTTAACTTGAAGCATAGCCCACCTCCAGTTGTTGACAGTAGCATAGAGCTTTTGTCCTGACGTTAACTTAGATTGACTCCTCACTCTCTGCACACCTATGCCTGGAGGAAACTAGGAAGAAACTTCCTACCAGGCCTCGAGCTTCTTTTGTAACTCTGGGATTAGCTATCTCACCACACAGTGGTGTCAAATAGTTAAACAGATTCCATATTATTTTGCTTTCAGATTATATTTTATGTAGGGAATCAGCTCTAGAGGTCATTCTGTCAGCTTGTAATTCCTAGTTTTAGATCTACCTGTATCTAATGCACTGGGAAATTGTTCCTATTTGTCTCCCTTAATAATAATGTGAAATATCATCCTTATAAATAAATGTGTTGAATAATATTTAGGTTCAAGAAGAGGTGAAATAAAAAAAACACTGTCAAAATTTGAAAAACTTTCTTTTTAAAGGATTGATTTATTCTCATATATTTTCTAAGACATGTCTCTTGAGAAACCAGGAGAGGATGGAGGAAAGTATAATGCAGGCCAGAGACACACATGATGAGATGAGAATGGCTATGAATAAATGAGTGGGTTACCAAGGAAAAGGACATCTTAAAGATATCAAATTCTGTTGACTATAGGACTCATTGCAATAAGAAGAGAAATAAAGTGTAACTTGACGATTCAGAATTAAAATACGATTAATATAACTAACTGAAAATGTAAATAAAAGAGCAATTTCATAAATGCAAAATACAGTATAACCTTTATAAGGGTGAGACATGGCATTTGCAATGATTTCCAGATATATTAAAAAATACAGATGTAGTTACCCTCTTTATCCTAAATGATTGTCAGAAAAGTAAACATGCAAGTAGGTTGACAGGCATTTAAATGGCGATTATAGGTTAAGTTACATAGTGCTGCTGTGCACTTTCTTGGTTTATAGTAACAAGCAAATAGGAAAATTTTATTACTTTTCCAAGTCTCTCGTGTATTCCAATGTACTTCTCACCTTCTTTAAAGTTGATATAATTTAATACATTTAGAGTGATGGTGTCCACTGGTCTTAACACACTAGGTTTATGTCTAGGTTTGACATATGCAATTGCCCAAAAAATATGCCCAAGCAAGTTAAAGTGAATTTGATGTACAAGATTGTATCATTAGGTTAGAAGTTTCTGCACCTACCAGAAGTGGGTCTCACAGAACGAACTTGTGATATTTGGAATATGAATGTGGTTTTTGTAGGACTCGCAGTCAGCCTTGAGAACCTCTTTTTGCTTCTCATTTCTTGGTATCAGAAGACTATCAGGAGGTATTTGAAAACTGAATGCAAGAACTATTAATGCATACATATAAACCACTAAGAAAAAAAATGTAGGGGTAAAAAATATCTGACACTCTTAATTACAATGGTAATTAATAAACCATTAAAACCAATGACATTTGTCATAATAAAGACTTTGTGAACAATTGAAGTCTTCTCCATACAAGAAACAATTTCTAACAAATTATATGTAAAATCAGCGAGTAAGTAGCAAAAGTATGCATTTTTCACATTCAAGCAGCAAAAGAATTTTGCTTACATAGATCCAAATGGATGCCAAACTGGATCTCACCAGTTGCATCACTATGTTAACATCAAGGATTTTGACAAGCTGAGAAGCTTTTCTGGAAGCTTCAAACTGTAAGAACCAAAATATCTAATGAATGGGGATCGTTCCTGGGAAAAGAAAGCAAGGGAAAATAACAATTTGGATGTACAAAAAACTGTAGTAAGACCAACATTCAGTTACACTCTTGCTTTTTTCTAAGGTAGAGTGTGTATTTCACTTTACTCATTTTTGGTCTGCTATGTAAATATTATAAGTTACATTCTGGATATAATTAGAGTAAAAAGTGAGACAATTGGACAGCTGCAGATCAAACAATAATGTTACTTCCTGTGTGATATTTTCTTTTTACTTTGATAAGAATTATGGAGTTGTTAGCCTGGATTAACACATGTATGACATACTGCAAAGTACCTGTTGTTAAGATTATTTTTCTTTCTATCACCATTACATTCCCACAGGTTCTTTTCTACAATATAAACGTTCTGGCTAATGCTTTTAGATGTAGGCAGGAATGTCAAGTCCAAGTTACCTCCTGTAAAATTCACTTACAGCTGCAGAATGCACACTGATCAGACAGTGCTACCTCCCTGGAGACTACAAGTATACCTGTGTTGCTCAGACTTTGTGTTNAAAGGCAACAGAGACTATTTTAATTCACTCTTACTTCTGGTTTATGAAACAAATAAAAGGTATTTTATTTGAAAATAAAAAGGGGAAAAGCAAATAAAAATTTTCATTCCCTTTCACTACTTATTTTTATTATATGTCCATGTTAAAATTATAGCAGTCAAAAGGATTACGGTTTTCTCTTAAACAACATCAAGTACTGTTATCATTTTTAGGGAAACCTTCACTCATCTTAATGAAAGGATTAGATTTAACAATTATGATATGAAAAACATAAAGGGATCCTTGATAAGTGAACTATTAAAGTCAATGATGGGAAATTTTTTATAAATATCAAACTTCAGAACATAAAAGAAATGTTTTGTAACATATCTGCATTTCAAAAAGTATTCAGAAATACACGTTTTTGTGCTATTTTATTTTTATCTGATAGTCTTTGTTCTTTTTGATTTAGAGAAACCCTGGATCAGACAAAAGTCAATTACAGTCCTGCATTGTTATAAAATAAAACCAAATCTTAATAAGGTTTGTACCCTATTTGATCAGGGTGTTGTAATAGTAGGGAAATGATTAATATTAAAATGTTCCCTTATTTTAATTATGAGATGAAAAGTGGAACTATTTCTTTTAATCTAGTTATGCCACATAAAGCTAAAAATAAATAATTCTGCATCTGGGAAGGAATAATAAATTACACCAGTAAGGATGAAAGCTGAAGCACAGAAAGTTCCACCTCAACATGAGGAGGAGCTTCTTTACTGTAAGGGTCACAGAGCACGGGAATTGGCTTCCCAGAGAGGTTGTGGAGTCTCCTTCTATGAAGATTTTCAGACCCACGTGGATGCATTCCTGTGTGACCTGTGCTAGATTAAATTACTGTATATGGTCCTGCTCCGGCAGGGGGCTTGGAGTCAAAGATTTCCATGGTCCCTTCCAACCCCTGACATCCTGTGATCCTGTGATTCAGACAGTTTCACTTTAAAGAAAGACATTAAGGGCTTGATTGTGAATATGTNAGAAGACTATCAGGAGGTATTTGAAAACTGAATGCAAGAACTATTAATGCATACATATAAACCACTAAGAAAAAAAATGTAGGGGTAAAAAATATCTGACACTCTTAATTACAATGGTAATTAATAAACCATTAAAACCAATGACATTTGTCATAATAAAGACTTTGTGAACAATTGAAGTCTTCTCCATACAAGAAACAATTTCTAACAAATTATATGTAAAATCAGCGAGTAAGTAGCAAAAGTATGCATTTTTCACATTCAAGCAGCAAAAGAATTTTGCTTACATAGATCCAAATGGATGCCAAACTGGATCTCACCAGTTGCATCACTATGTTAACATCAAGGATTTTGACAAGCTGAGAAGCTTTTCTGGAAGCTTCAAACTGTAAGAACCAAAATATCTAATGAATGGGGATCGTTCCTGGGAAAAGAAAGCAAGGGAAAATAACAATTTGGATGTACAAAAAACTGTAGTAAGACCAACATTCAGTTACACTCTTGCTTTTTTCTAAGGTAGAGTGTGTATTTCACTTTACTCATTTTTGGTCTGCTATGTAAATATTATAAGTTACATTCTGGATATAATTAGAGTAAAAAGTGAGACAATTGGACAGCTGCAGATCAAACAATAATGTTACTTCCTGTGTGATATTTTCTTTTTACTTTGATAAGAATTATGGAGTTGTTAGCCTGGATTAACACATGTATGACATACTGCAAAGTACCTGTTGTTAAGATTATTTTTCTTTCTATCACCATTACATTCCCACAGGTTCTTTTCTACAATATAAACGTTCTGGCTAATGCTTTTAGATGTAGGCAGGAATGTCAAGTCCAAGTTACCTCCTGTAAAATTCACTTACAGCTGCAGAATGCACACTGATCAGACAGTGCTACCTCCCTGGAGACTACAAGTATACCTATGTTGCTCAGACTTTGTGTTACAGACATGAGAACAGGTACTACAACTTAGGTCAGTTGTCCAGTACATGGTATTTCCAACAAGAACAGAAACAAAAAAACAAGAGTCAAGTTGCAAATCATAATGTAGATGCTATTCAAGCCACACCAAAATTAAATTAGTGAGGTTTTAAAAAATGTTCTGAACTAGATAGAAAACTACTGCTATTGAAATTGCTGATTGACTTTACTTGAGCAAAGGCAACAGAGACTATTTTAATTCACTCTTACTTCTGGTTTATGAAACAAATAAAAGGTATTTTATTTGAAAATAAAAAGGGGAAAAGCAA
>VYZU01015135.1:0-17971 GCA_013401355.1 Ceyx cyanopectus | reverse complement strand
CCTTTGAGCTCCTCGTCCGCTTCTTCGCCTGCCCCAGCAAGCCTGAGTTTTCCCGCAACATCATGAACATCATCGACATCGTGGCCATCATCCCCTACTTCATCACCCTGGGCACCGAGCTGGCCCATGAGCAGCAGCAGCCCGGGGCTGGTGGTAGCAATGGGGGCGGGGGCCAGCAGCAAGCCATGTCCCTGGCCATCCTCAGAGTCATCCGCCTCGTCAGGGTCTTCAGGATCTTCAAGCTCTCCAGGCACTCCAAGGGGCTGCAGATCTTGGGACAGACTTTGAAAGCCAGCATGAGGGAGCTGGGCCTCCTCATCTTCTTCCTCTTCATTGGGGTGATCCTCTTCTCCAGTGCTGTCTACTTTGCTGAGGCTGATGACCCCGAGTCTCATTTCTCCAGCATCCCGGATGCTTTCTGGTGGGCGGTGGTAACCATGACCACCGTGGGCTACGGGGACATGCGGCCCGTCACCGTGGGGGGCAAGATCGTGGGCTCGCTGTGCGCCATCGCGGGGGTGCTCACCATCGCTCTGCCCGTCCCCGTCATCGTCTCCAACTTCAACTACTTCTACCACCGAGAGACTGACCACGAGGAGCAAGCCATCCTCAAAGACGAGCACAGCAGTCCTCAGGGGAGCGCGGCGGGGGGAGACGCCAAGAGGAGATCCAGCAGGAACTCTCTAAACAAATCTGTTGTGCACTTGGAAAACAGTGAGGGGCTGAGCAATGACACCAGCTCCCTAGAGAAAACCAATATCAAAGCAAGGAGTAACGTAGATCTCAGAAAATCCCTCTATGCTTTCTGTCTGGACACCAACAGGGAGACAGACCTGTAAAGAGGGGAGAGGTAGAGAGCTCAGAGATGCACAGAGCTCTGCTGGTATTGTAAATTTAATACTATAATTATTATTTTGGTACCGATTCGTTTTTAAGTCAGGCTGTATTTTGTAAATTGATCACTGGCCCGAGTAGCCCTCCAGGAATACGTGTTTTTCTGTTCTTTTTCCATGACACAGAGGGTCACCTATTTTTAAAATCGACTAAGAATAAGCTACACTCCATGATGCAGGAGCTGGTCAGTTGCGACAGTGCAAAATCTGATCTGTAGAAATTTATTTTAGCAAACGGTCATGGGTTTTAAACGGGTCATTTGTAACCAATTCAGTTGCTCCAGCTTTAGTATTAAAGAGCTGGGTGTGTGTGTGTGTGTGGAGAGTGAACGGACTGGGGGGAGAGCAGGGTCGGGGTTTTTTGTACTGTAGTTTCAAACTGAGATTATTCGGATATATTTTCTATCAGTATGACAGTATTTCTGTGTGAAAGGGGATTTTTTACTCCTGTGAAACACGATGTGCAACGTGCTAGGAACATTAGCAGATCAGCACTTTCAGAGTTTTCCACTTGTGCTCAGTACAGATCTGGTTAATCTAGTATGTGAAGTGAATTTGGTGCTTTTAACCCTAGAGCAGAAGACTTCTGTTGTCATTGATACCTTCGTTTCTTGTGAGCCTTAAATGATGAAATAATGTAGATATCCGTCTTTATAAATAATTTTACTACTTCCCTTACAGTTTCCCAGTTTCTCCATGATTCGGTCTGTGCTTGCTGCCCTCACTGTTTGTGTACGTGCAGTTGGTTGGGTTTTTTGTATTTTACAGTTTCATGCCCGTGCTATAATTTTGAGACCGCCAGGAAAAGCGCAGTCTGCTGTTCCTGCTTACAACCCAAGTGCACAACAGATCACACCCAGGAGCCAGTGGATAGAAGAGGAAAGTGGAACACGAGTGCAATATTTGACAACCCCTGTTTTCCTAGCACACCCCAGACTGCTCTGGTGTGTGTGTCACCTTGACGTGTCCATGCCATCTGTGTACAGAGGGCACTGCTTTTCACTGCCCTGGACTGGAAATAAGGGACTTAGGGAGTCTACCGTGGCACGCCGAGCTGCAGCACCCGTCGTGTGGCTTACATCTTGGATGGAAAACACCCCTCAGCAGCATACATCCCTGTTCATTTCCAAACACCTCCTCAGTGCTGTGGATCTTACAGGCGGGCCGCGGCCGCTCGCCCGGCGGCACGCTGTCTGCACCCTGCCAACAGCCCCCTGCACTTTGCTGGCCACGGCTGNTTCACTGCCCTGGACTGGAAATAAGGGACTTAGGGAGTCTACCGTGGCACGCCGAGCTGCAGCACCCGTCGTGTGGCTTACATCTTGGATGGAAAACACCCCTCAGCAGCATACATCCCTGTTCATTTCCAAACACCTCCTCAGTGCTGTGGATCTTACAGGCGGGCCGCGGCCGCTCGCCCGGCGGCACGCTGTCTGCACCCTGCCAACAGCCCCCTGCACTTTGCTGGCCACGGCTGCCACAGAGCTGCTTCTGTGCCCCAGAGCTGAGTTACAGGCTTTCCTTGCAAAGGACACCTCCGTTTCCCCTCAGGCTCGTGTGCCCGTGGCTGCAGGATGCCTCGTGCCTGCAGGGTGGCACGGCCAGACAGCAGAAAGAAGCCTCGCGTGTCGGCGCTCAAGGTTTGTTCCTTTCAGACTTTCTTAAGCACTACATCAGAATCCTGGTTTCTAGAAGTACCTCGGGTATGTGTACTGAGATAACCTATGTCATTCTATCTTACAGAAGCACCTCAGGTACATGTACTGTATGCCAGCTTTGCAGGGCAGCACCTTGGCTCTGCCTTGCCCAGATGCAGGTTGTGCTTGCCTGTTCCTTACCGTGCTGTTCAGGGGTAGTGACCAAATCCATGATGTTTCTCCTTCCTGCTCAGTGAAAGGGGCACGAGAGGTGAGTGCTAGGCAAGCACTGTGTTGGGACAGAGAGCTGTCACACAGAGCTCAGCCCTAAACCCCCAGGGGAGGGGGAAGGATGCTGAATGTGGCAACAGAGAACAGGATCTTTCCTGATGAAAGAAAAAAAATGAACAAGGGGGTGGTGTAATTGCTTGTTGTGTATGCTGAGATCTAGATCATTGATGGGCTTGCAGTGAAGGTTTCTTCTCAGGCAGTGTTTTGATTTGTTAAATCCCTCTGAATAAGTATCAAACAGTTTGGTGAGTCTTTCAGGATCTAATTTTGATTGTGTCTTCCCCTCCTGACCTTCCCTGCTGCCTTTGTCCTCTGTAGTTTGCTCTCCCGAGAGCATATTGTGCTGAGGTAGCCTGTCAGTTCCCAGAGCAGGGGGATACACATATGCAGTGCCTTGTTTAGCCAGTGACACCCTGCTCGTGGCAGGGCTTTGGGGTAGGATTTGAATTGCCTAACAGTAACTACTGCAATGAGGGGAGTAGGTGAAGGCAGATCAGAACTATGGGGAGTGGACTGAGCTGATCCTAGATGCCTGTTGATGGGAAGGGAATGCCATGTTTTCTTCCTTTTCAGTTCTTTTCCTTCCACTGTGTGCTCTTTCCTCACCCTGAACTGGTTCTGTCCTGGTGCAAGTACATCTGCAAGCTCTGCCTTCTTTTCCAGGAGCTGGTGGAGCTCGCTAATCTGGCAGAAAATCCAGTGCAGCAACACCAAGGCAGAGATACCACTTGGTCTTGCAGGGTGCTTTCAACTTCCCACTGGAATCCAGTCTGCAAAACTCAGTTCTGGATTCCAGCATCTGCACCCTGCTGTAACCGAGAGTAGATTTCCTAATCCGGATCAAGGTCTGTGAGAGCAAAACATCCTGCTAGCTGCACAGGGTTCTAGGCAAGCTCATCAAACCCTTTCTTGACTGTCGGTGTGAACATGACGCAATTTTCCATCGTAACAGAACTTTCCAGTAAAAAGCAAACCAATTATTCTCAAAATACAGTTGAAAATAGTTGTTTGGCTTGGCTTTCTGAACAGCTGTCAAGCACACTTCAGGCAAACTCAGCTTTGACACCTTCTTTACGAGGATGTATAATTTCTGTTGGCTTATAAGGCAGTAAAGGATTTGCCTTCTAATGAGAGAGGGTTGCTGCCAGACACTGAGTAATAAACCAGAAACATGCTTAGATGTTTTAAAGCACTTAGCATGGGCTCAGCTTGAAGCACGTGCTTAAGTGAAGCATTCTTCAGGTATTTTAGATGTCCTGATCTTTGAGGTTGCTACTGAGAGATGAATGAAGTACATAGCCTGCTGAAATCTTGGAGCAGAAGGCTCACAGTGGACCGTGGTGCAAATATTTAGATACATGCACAGTGTTTGAGCCTGAAAACAAGTGGTGCTGTAGGACACTGCAGCTGGGACACCAGAATCCTGCTACAGAAAGAGCAGCCCCTGCTTATCAGAGCAGCCCTTTTGATGTGGTCAGTTACTGACCACCAGGGTTGTCTGCATGGAGACTCACAGCTCTGGCATGGATAGGAGTGTAATTGCACCTTCCAGCAGAGAGATCCTGCTCTTGCTGGAGTTGATGTTGGTACGCAGGAGNAATGAACAAGGGGGTGGTGTAATTGCTTGTTGTGTATGCTGAGATCTAGATCATTGATGGGCTTGCAGTGAAGGTTTCTTCTCAGGCAGTGTTTTGATTTGTTAAATCCCTCTGAATAAGTATCAAACAGTTTGGTGAGTCTTTCAGGATCTAATTTTGATTGTGTCTTCCCCTCCTGACCTTCCCTGCTGCCTTTGTCCTCTGTAGTTTGCTCTCCCGAGAGCATATTGTGCTGAGGTAGCCTGTCAGTTCCCAGAGCAGGGGGATACACATATGCAGTGCCTTGGTTAGCCAGTGACACCCTGCTCGTGGCAGGGCTTTGGGGTAGGATTTGAATTGCCTAACAGTAACTACTGCAATGAGGGGAGTAGGTGAAGGCAGATCAGAACTATGGGGAGTGGACTGAGCTGATCCTAGATGCCTGTTGATGGGAAGGGAATGCCATGTTTTCTTCCTTTTCAGTTCTTTTCCTTCCACTGTGTGCTCTTTCCTCACCCTGAACTGGTTCTGTCCTGGTGCAAGTACATCTGCAAGCTCTGCCTTCTTTTCCAGGAGCTGGTGGAGCTCGCTAATCTGGCAGAAAATCCAGTGCAGCAACACCAAGGCAGAGATACCACTTGGTCTTGCAGGGTGCTTTCAACTTCCCACTGGAATCCAGTCTGCAAAACTCAGTTCTGGATTCCAGCATCTGCACCCTGCTGTAACCGAGAGTAGATTTCCTAATCCGGATCAAGGTCTGTGAGAGCAAAACATCCTGCTAGCTGCACAGGGTTCTAGGCAGGCTCATCAAACCCTTTCTTGACTGTCGGTGTGAACATGACGCAATTTTCCATCGTAACAGAACTTTCCAGTAAAAAGCAAACCAATTATTCTCAAAATACAGTTGAAAATAGTTGTTTGGCTTGGCTTTCTGAACAGCTGTCAAGCACACTTCAGGCAAACTCAGCTTTGACACCTTCTTTACGAGGATGTATAATTTCTGTTGGCTTATAAGGCAGTAAAGGATTTGCCTTCTAATGAGAAAGGGTTGCTGCCAGACACTGAGTAATAAACCAGAAACATGCTTAGATGTTTTAAAGCACTTAGCATGGGCTCAGCTTGAAGCACGTGCTTAAGTGAAGCATTCTTCAGGTATTTTAGATGTCCTGATCTTTGAGGTTGCTACTGAGAGATGAATGAAGTACATAGCCTGCTGAAATCTTGGAGCAGAAGGCTCACAGTGGACCGTGGTGCAAATATTTAGATACATGCACAGTGTTTGAGCCTGAAAACAAGTGGTGCTGTAGGACACTGCAGCTGGGACACCAGAATCCTGCTACAGAAAGAGCAGCCCCTGCTTATCAGAGCAGCCCTTTTGATGTGGTCAGTTACTGACCACCAGGGTTGTCTGCATGGAGACTCACAGCTCTGGCATGGATAGGAGTGTAATTGCACCTTCCAGCAGAGAGATCCTGCTCTTGCTGGAGTTGATGTTGGTACGCAGGAGCTTTGCTGAGTTCAGAGCTTCACTGAGGTTGTATTGTTGTACTGGTGGCATTGGTCTGTATTGGTGCTTGGGATCCAGAGGTCTCAGAACATGCTGAAGCAAATTTCTGCTGCAAAAGAACAGGAGAGAACCAAACCCCTCTGAAAAAGCTCCTGTAAATGTGGAACAGGAAGAGTTTAGGCAGTGTGTGACCATTCTAGGCTCATTACAAGAGGAAATCTGTCCAAAATGTTATTGATCTTATATTAGCTGATCTGGAATGAAAAGCAAGCTGGAGAAAACCTCTTTGCAATATCAAAAGCCACAAGATATCAGATCTTAATGAATAGCAGATCGTTTTAAATGTAAAAAAAAATAACCCCCAAATCAATACTTTTTTTTGTAAACTCTTTTGACAAGGAGCTGCATCATGGAAGATTTCTCACCCCATATATGCCCATATGCTGTAATTATTAATGGCTTGTCATTTCGTGCAGGACAATATGTACTGAAATGCATATTCCATTTTGGGGATGCTAAAGTGAATAATCTTTTGGGTCACCAGTAATGCAAGTTTAGCTTGCTTAGCCTGGCCCCAAGGGGAGCCTACGTTCCCATTTTACTTTTCCATCATTCTAAAAAATGGTGAAACAGTAACTAGCAGTTACATAACACCATTCAACTCCTTCATCAACAATAGCACAATGGTTTGCTGCATACAAACACGGTAAAGGTCGTGGAAGGGAAGACTGAGCCTTGCAAAGGGGAATAGGTCCAGAAATGAGTGGGCTTGGCTGGACGGGGAAGGTGGAATGTGAGGTGTGGGGGGGCAGCAGGAGAGATTCAGCCTGTGGTCTCCTTTCTGCTCCCTCACACAGCTCTGGGTGGCTCCGCAGGCCGGGTGCCAGCAGCTGTGCACTGTGACCCATCTGGTGGGGTCAGTGAACACAGAGAGTTAATGCTGCTTTGAGCAGTAGGAGCAAATCCATCTTCCCTGGGCAGTTGAGAATGCAAACCCCCGGTTTCTGTAAGGGGAGCCCAGTGACCAGCAGGGAAGCGGGCCCGCGGCCTGCGGGCGCTCGGGGGCAACGGAGGAGGCCTGCAAGGGCCTAGGAGAGGCTCTGGCCTTCTTACCTGCCCAGTGCCGGGGCTGGCGTGGCCTGTGGCAGTCAGGGTGCTGGGGACACCTTGCTCAGGACAGCAGGGGTACTGTGGGATGAAGATTTGACAGCATCTCCCTGCCTTTGGTGCAGCTTCAGCCTGTCACTGTGTGACCCCCAGTTTCAGCAGCCTCTCTCTGTACCTAACATAACTACATATCTTCCACATTAAGTAGAAAAGGCCTTTATCATCACAGTTCTGCACTTCTCCTTGTAAAACCTCATTAAGTTGTTGAAATATATGAAATAGATCAAAAATCTCTGTTTTTGGTTGCATTTCAGTGGTGGTGTCCAGCACTTATAGAATTGTCAGGGGTGGAAGGCACCTTAAAGATCATCCAGTTCCAACTAGTGTCTCGCCACCCTCATGGGGAAGAAATTCTTTAGTTATTTCCCCAGAAACTCTCCATCCCAGGGTTTTCTTTACTCTCTTCAGAGTTAGGAGGGGTTTCTGCCATACTTAATTCTCTGAAGCAAATTCAACTAGTTTTAAACCTCTTCCACTGCTTACACTCTCCTTCTTCCCTGTTTAATTGTAACTGGAAATACATGCAATCCTGGGGGGTGAAACTGAAAATTAGAATTAGTTAAGAGATGTAGTCTTACAATATTTTTCTCTCCTGTTGGAAACAGTTTGACAATCTGAGGGGGAGTAATTGAAGGAAGGCTTTCTTGTGGATTTGCAGAGTGAATTTTAAGAGCTCCTTAGTTCAGACAACATAATTTTCAAAGCAATGCTGCATAAGAGGCTTATTTAAAGAGAGGTTAATGTGAAAATATATGTTGTTGTTGTTATTATTTTAATATGATGCCATTAATTCCTGGAATGTTTTAATTGGGAAATGCAATGTTTAGCATGCTAAGAAATTCTTACCATGTCAATTCTTCTCATGCAAGAGAAATGCTGCAATGAAGTGGTCATTCTGGAGGGTGACAAAGATTGTTCTGGGAAGGAATAATTAGAGCTGTGCTTTGAAGGAGACAATGTTCCTCCAGGAGAATCAGAAGCATGGGAAGAGAGGAGTCCATAGCTGGGATATCAGGGCGTTTGCCTAAGAAGGGGGACTGTGGCTCCCAGAGCTGTCTGGATTTTGGCTACTGGGCAGAATACCCTCACAGTGTATCTCAGTCACCTTTCCAAAGTGTGCCCAGTGCAGCTTCAAAATGAAATTTGCCCTGGTGCTTGCTAGTGGAAAATGGGGTCGGCTCTGTTTTTAGTAAGGAAGCTGTCTCTTCCACTAAGGAGGAGATGGGGATTCTCATAGACATCCTGGCTGCATCTCTCTGAAATTGCAGTGTGCCCAGGACTGTTCCCTGGCAGCAAGGCCAGCTGGCAGGCAGCACTCCCTGTGTCCCTGCTCTTGGACTCTCCCTCCACACCAAGGTGGCTGGAGGCAGCTCCTGGCCTCTGCCAGTTCCCAGCTCCTGCCCAGCAGACACCTGGGAGGGAGCTCTGGTGCAGAGCAGAGCCTTCAGCACTGAGGCTGGTGATAACTGCCTGAGAACATCCCCTCAGACTGTTCTTGGAGCATCTTAAAGGCTGTTGGTACTTTCTTACCTTAAATAATAATTATGCTTGATTATTGTTTATATTTAATTACACACAGAGGCACAAAACCAAAAATGAAACAAACTATCCCCCTCAACCAAAAAAAGCCATACCACAAACAAAAACTAACAAAACAAGCAAAAACCCACAGCAAAACCAGAACAAAACAAAAGACAAAACAAAACCAACCAAAGAACCCCAGCCACAACAGAGCCAACAACACCACAAGGCAGGGGATGGACTTGGTCTAGGTGATCCTGCTCAGGCAGGGGGGTTGGACTAGACGATCTTCTAGGTCCCTTCCAACCCCTGACACTGTGATTCTGTGATGGGGAGACTCCTAACTGCAGGCAGGGAAATTAAGGCAGGATGAGACCTGCAGTGAATTAAACCTCCTTTCTAGACAGAGATGGCCAGGTAAATGGTCAGCAGATGTACCTGCCATGGACCAGCCCCTCCTGTGCTGGTCACAGACAAGACTTCTGAGTACTGAAGGCCTGTCTGATGGTGGCAAATGTTGTGAACTGGAGGAATTTCTGCTGTGGAGGTGGTTTCCTCCAGCAGATGGCTTTGTGTGGGGGTGATGTCTTAGGTGACTTTTAGAACTTGGGGTCTGGAATGGTGAGGTTCACCACCTGGAAAGTCAGGGCATCAGTTTTTAAGGTATGTTCCAACAACAAATAAGATTTAAAACTGTTTATCAGATTTAGGTATTACTCAATATTTAGATATGCACTTAAAATGGACATGTGAAAATCACATAGATTTGTAAGAAAGCAAAAGTATCATTTCAAGAGCCAGACACATCTTGAACAAAATCATCCTTGGAGCCAGTAAGGGATTTATTTCTGTTAATTTCCCCTAGAGAGAGAAGTTGTAAATCTGTTATTGCAGCATTGATGGACAACCAAATATGCGTTTAAAATCTCTCAGGAGCACATCCTGCTCTCTGGTTACTCTAATTATGGGTTAGTCCTACTGAACTCAACTTCTGTTCCATTCCAGGAGTCTACTCAGACAGACTCAGGGGCTGCAGTCATACCCTGTTTCCCTTGGGTCGTGACAGGCTGAATGGGG
The DNA here is from genome assembly GCA_013401355.1 of Ceyx cyanopectus. Lineage (NCBI taxonomy): Eukaryota > Metazoa > Chordata > Aves > Coraciiformes > Alcedinidae > Ceyx > Ceyx cyanopectus. Next base: position 8,301 of record VYZU01015135.1, on the reverse strand, counting down.
TAGATGTCCTTCTTGCAGAGCTGGTGGAAGATGCTGTGGGGAGAAGAGAGGCTGGAAGCAGTATAGCTCACTGCCTGAAGCCAGCTCTCCAAGCAGCAGCATGGCACATCTTTGTTTTGCAGGCACAACAGGTGATGCTGGGAAGGTGTGTGAAGGTTTGGGGTAACAAGCCCAGAGAGGAGTCAGGCCTGAGTGAGTGTCAGCACCACCCACTTCTCATCCCTGAATCTCACTGTTCCCTTGTCTGCCCCTCAGTTCCATTGCCACGGGTGTAAAATCACCCTCTAACATTTCCTCCTGTTACTTGCATGGGGCTCAGAGGCAATGCACATACTTTGAATTTGCTTTCCTTTTTAGAAAGGGCTTGTATTTGGGCTTTTTTTTTTTCCTTTCCCTAATGTACATCTGCTGTCAGGCTTTCCCAGATGAGAATGGTTAGACTGGCACTGACATTTTTAGAATTATGTGCAAATGGAAAAATATCCTGGGAGTGCTGCCAGTGGCTGATGCTGTGGAGCTGGAGTCTCTGCTGAATAGGAAACATAACCAGGTACCTTTACCCCTAAAAAAAAAAGCCTTTCTCATGAAGTGTCTGTACTCAGGTGATGCTACACGTGCCTTCTCCAGTTAGAATTCCAGTGAATTCCAGCAGGCTGTGACTCATTCAGGTGATACTCAATTCCCCTTTCTGACCAGTGTTGATATGCAGCCAATTAGCATCTTTTCCCAAAGGGAGGAACAACTACAGCCAAAGATCCTGGCAAAAAAATGAATTTTCCAAGGTTTAACTGTGAGGAGCACGAGCAAAAGTAATTCAGTGATCTCCTGCCTGATCCAGAGCCAGTGTGGTGCTGGTGTGAGTGGGACAGAGCTGGTCTGCAGTGGACTGGGTCTGCAGCTGCAGCAGAGGGTGGGATTGGAGGGAGTGTGCAGCCCATGAAGGGGGCAGTGAGTGTCAATAATCTCTATATAGTGTCAGTATCTCTATAGATGCTCTTTGCAGTGTGCTCAGTCTAGCTGCCTCACCAGAGCCAGTGTCTGCTAGCAGCCTGCAGCCTGAGCAGGGCCAGTGCTGCTGCCCTTCAGCCCAAGCAGACCACCCCAAGTGCAGGGGGTGCACAGGGACTCAGCCAGTGCAGAAGGTGCTCTAAGGGTGCAGTACCAGTGCCTGCTGAGAACAGAGTGGCTGTGTCTATATCGAGGGCTTACAGCCACCTCCTGCTGAGAGCTGGCTCTGCTCAGTTTGGCTCTCAGGAGGAGCCTGGAGCCAGGAGCTGGTGCTTGGCACTGAGGAAAAACAGTCCTGGGTGAGTGGCAGGGCTCCCTGGGCCAGCTCCCCCTGTGGATGGCTCCCCACGCAGGGGTCTGTGCTGACCTTAGCAGGCAGTGTGGACACAGCTATTTTCCCACATCCTTGCCTAGTGGGATTGCTCTCCAGCTGCTGCAGGGAGCACCACAGAAATAGATTGTGTGTGTGGAACTGAACTGGGCACTAGCAATATTTCTAGCATTATACAGTGCAAAAAATGCAGTATTTCTGACAAGCCAAAAGTAAACAGGAGAAGCCCTGCATGTGAAATCTGATTTTTAAGTTATTTTTCTGATGCTGTGAAGTCTGACCCATGGTGGCTGGATACTCAGCCTACCCTGCTCTATCAAAAAGAATACCTATTTGGAATAGAAAGAAATGCTGTAGGAGGACTGCAGAATGGGGGCAGAGACCCAAATATCTTGACCTTGAGGGCTTACAGGATCGAGAAAAATCTTCAGTAAAAGCCCCGTGCAGGATTGGATTTCCCCCTCCATTCTTTTACTGCAGCAAAATAAATGTACCAATCTGCTGCAGAACATATCGAGCATAATCTGCCTTTTTCTCCCCACCATTTGGAAATAGCTTGCTGGAATAGCCAAAGAGTGGCACGCAGGCAGTTCCTGAAATCATTTTGCATGAAGGGATTTCAAAAAGCTTCCCCAAAAGCTACCTACAAGTTATTAACTCACATTTGGGGACCATCTGCCTACTGACTTTTCAAAATAATGCTATAAGCACACAGGCTAAAAGCAAGAAATGTCTTGCAACAGCATGTTTTCCAGGGGGAAAAAAATAGCCAAAAAAAAAAGATATCAAGAAAAGGCAGATCCCCAAATGGTTGAACCTTCCCTTTGGTTATATCCATAGGTGAGACAGCATGAGGAATTTGGGCACAGGAGTGTATCTGGGGCATTGCCACAACAAATGCGTGTTCTGAGAGTCACCTTGCAGTTCCCACTGCAGAAGTTTGAGCTATTTTGGGTACAATTTGTCTGGGTGTAGGTATGTAATGTGACAGTGTATGTGACAAGGATGTTGCTCTTTGACTTTGCAATCAGGAATGTCTAGCAAATTTCTTGATGTAGAGAAAGACCAGGCATTGGAATTATTTTTTTTTATTAAGCTGTAAGGCTTCGTCCACATGGGAACTACCTGGAGAGTGTAAACTGAATGAAAAAAAAGCTGTCTGAAGTACAGAGATTTGAATTGGAACAAAGTCCTCTGGGAATGACCACATAAGGTAGATCTGCCTCATGTGTAACTTAGTCCACTTCAGAATAGTAAGACAAATTTAATCTTTATTAAAGAGAGAATGACTGTGCAGGGACTAAAGAGAATAAACATGACTTTTCCCTAGGTAGATGGTCCCCATTTTGAGGAGTTATCTGGGAAGTCAGGAAAGACTTCCAGTGACTGAAAGCCACTGCAGAGCAGACACACCACCTCTGTAATGTGCTGTACACAGAGCACCACTAAGCAAGGTGCTGAGCAACGTTTCTTTTAGGTGCTGAACAACTTTTTTCCCCTGTGGGTGTTGGAGGCAGTTGACATCACCCACGTTAAGTACAGGTGGCAGTGAGAATGACCTGCTGTTCAGTATGCAGATATACCATAGTTCTTATTAATGGGCAGTGAATGAAAAGGAGATTAATCCTGTCGAGTATGGGGAAAAAAATGTACAGGTGGGGCCTGGTTGTGTTGTTTCTGCAGCAGGCCAAGCCAGGCTGCTGAGGGTTTTACATGAAGAGGGATGACAGTGACTGATCTGTTGGGCACTCTGAGCACAATAATGTTGTTTCTGAGCTGCTGAGGTGCTGTGGTGAAAGCAAAGGTGTGAGTTTGGCTGTGGGGGGCGGGCCGTCCAAAGGCGCCTTCGGCCTGTGCTCGCTCGGCCTGGTGCGGCCTGCTTCTCTGCACAGCCAGGGAGGCTGGGAGCCAGCCTGCCTTCTCAGGCTGTCCTGCCAGCCTTCACAGCTCTGGGAGCCTCAGACACCACCTCCCACGGGCTCTGCCAGCACCTGCTGGAGTGAGGAGCTGGCAGACTCAACGCTGCCCTGCCAGCCCCAGTTTGCCTTCGCAGGCGGGAGCTGCGGGACCAGGAACCTGCCCCGATACTACACGACAGGATGGGAGCTGCTCTTGTGTCAGCAGACCCTGTTTGTCTGGTGTGAACGTGCCCCTCACCTCCATCCCCACTTCACAGGGGCAGTCTGGCCTCGCAGAGCCCACGTAGAAGCAGGAGCAGGGGAAAAGTGAGGCCTCAGGGTGATAGCCTGTGTGTTGCAGAACACACCAGGGCCAATCTCATTCAACTGTAGGCAAGTAAAGAGCTGATCTGACTCTTACCATGGCACTCAGGGTGTGCAGTAAGGTGACTGACAGGGTCTGTCTTAAAAACAACAATCCCAGTCCAGTAGAAGAAACTTAGTGCTGGAGCACTGACTTCAAGGGGGTCAGAACTGAGACCAGTGTTCTAGTTTAGAGCACAGCTCAAGAAGAGGATACTGATCTCCATCAATAACTGCATGAAATTGCCACAGCATCAGGTAATTCCTTGGGAAAATTTGTTTGTCAATTATTAACTCCAGGGGTAAAATTGCTGAATTTTTCTTTTGATAAAACCCCTTAATAAGCAAGTCTGTTTGCTCTCCATCTGGTGGTGATCTTACTTAAAATACAGTGAGATTGGCAACTAATTAATTCCTGGACAGAATAAATATAAAGTCTACATCAAATCAGTTGATTCTAGTAAGTCCAAAAGTTACTTGTTTCTTGAAAAGCAGACTACCAGCCTTTCCTCTTAGAACAAAGAATGTAAGATGGAGAAACATCTCACAGGCTTCTGGTATCTAAATATTGCTTAGTTATGTTTCCTTCCTATTTTTCAGATTCCTTTCCTGTTAATTCTTGTTCCAAATATAGCACTATACTGTCTGGAATCCAGTTCCACCTCATGTTCAAGGCAAAATTCTCGCACTTTAAAGATTCAGTTTTATCTCTAAGGCTTTAATCTTGCATCAGTAACTTTAAGTGCTTAGCAGTGATGCACTGAGCGAGGAACTAACATCCTTTGTTGTTTTCAGTGCCAAGTAACGTTTGTATCCAGTGTTGGGCCTCCATTTGCTGTGAAGGTGCAGTTACAGGGGATGCAGTGTACAGATGATAGACAGTTTGGTCAATGCTATCCAGAAAATGCACTGATTGTATGTATTTTAGTATCTGATTTATGTATTTTAGCATTCCATTTATTTTATGGAAGAGATTGTAGTGGAAGGTTCTCCTGCAGTTTGCCCATGCTTCATTTCAGGTCACTAATCACACCCTCCTCGGGCTCTTCCTTTGCAGTCCTCCAGCTGGAGGAGTTGCCAGACTGCTGTGCTGAGCTCACATTGCTAGACCGAGGGTGGACTGAGGGAAACTTCTACCCTTTGGATTCAGGGAAGAGCTGACATTTGAATGTGGCATGGATGTGCAAGCCTGCGGTCCTCCTTCCCTACCTTCCCTGCATCCTCTCATCACCCCAACTTCTGGGATGCAGTAGGACTTAAGTTCCTAACTCATGAACCCCATGTTGACTTAAACAGAGGCCCCTAGGAAACTGAGTCCACTGAGAAGTATAATTTCAGGATTATAGAGCAGCAGAGTAATTTGGATTTTGATGTTCCACGTTTTGGATCATAGTAGCTATGCAAGCAATTAATAAGGTTTTAAGGTTCTAATTCCTCTTGTGACCTGGGCTTAATATGCAATAAATCAGTAAATTACCTGTTTCTCTTTGTTTTTAAGTGACCTGGAGCTCCTGCAGTAGTGCTGCTCTGCTGCAATAGTGCTCCTCTCCCTCTCCCTCTCCTGCAGTAGTGCTGCTCTCCACATGGCTTTCCACAGCATTGCCCTTCCCAGCACACCAGTGAGCCCCAGGACTGGGAGAGAAATTTCAGTGTGAGGAGGGTGTGAGTCATGAGATGGTGAGTGAAAGAAGCAGCAGGATAAAAATAACAGCGCAGTATGAGGCAGAATATTAATCCCTTACCCCATGTTATCCTAGCTGGAATTACATACACTACTGTGTCATACTGTAGATGCTCTCCTGCTCACTACAGATCCCCCCTGCTACTCTGAGAGATTATGGCTCAGGACACCAGATTGCAGGCACTTCTAATGCTTAGGCCTTTAAGTTGGCTGAAAATTCTTAATCAAGAAGTTCCTGCAGTAGAAAATATATCACTGCAGAGTATCAAAATACCACTTCTGCAGCATGTGTGGGGTTTATCTTTTATATCAAAACATTAATTTCAGCAAAGATCTCTCTTTAAAACCCCTTCTTCCAGCCTTCCTTTTTTATTCTTCAGCAGGAGAAAAGAAGTATAAAAACACCATGAGAAATTGACATGAAATTCAGCTTTGATTCATGCATCAGCAGAAAGAGTAGAATCAGTAAAATCAGCAGAGAAGCCAGGTATTTTGAAATGTGAATCCCTGCTCAGATCTTCCATTCTGTGCTGGCTGAGCTTCATTCTGAGATCACTCGGCAACATCAGGAGCCCTTCTAGGGAGCTTTTTGTTTTCAGCTCAGCTAGATTGAAGTATTTGAGTAAAAAATCTAACCCAGTCACCTTGACATCTCTTAAAATCCCTGGAGCAAGGCAGTGATCTTCAGAGCACTGTTTGGAGTTTAGGAGGCCTTTTATCAAGTTATTTTTCAGTTCAGCCATGAATCTGGGCATCACAAAGACAGCAGGAGCTTTGCCTTTCTCTTCAAAGGGTGGCAGCTCTGGCACTGGTCTCCTCTGCAGATTTCCACGTCCACAGCTCTTTGGATAGAAGCTGTCTCTGTTACTCAGGAGTGGGAAGAAATGCTGATTTTCTCTCACACCGATTCCATTTGAAAACCATGTAAATGGATTTCACTTGGCTTGTTGGTTTTTTTTTTCCATGCAAGTCACCTTCAGGCTTTGTCAGGACTGTGGCAACATCTGTTCTAACTGGAGAACAAATGACTTGGGAAGCAGGGGGGTGGTTGGTGGTCCCCAACTAAATAAGTTTTCAAACTACTTTGAAAAATGCTTGTTTGTTTGTTTGTTTCTCTGTGTTCTATTTTGTTTTACAGAGGCTGCCTGGAAAGCTACTTGGGAATCTCTGTTCTTTAAATACAATCCTTAAGAGATCTTCTGTTATTTTTCATATTTATATTTCCATCTATTTAACTCGCAGGTCGAGTCCTTTTCTTTTCCAGTGCCTAAAGAAAAAAGAGGCACGCTTATTTTTGAAGTGACACAGAAATAGAAGTCATTGTAGTGGTGATTTGATGTCCTTGGCACACGTTGTATTTACTATTCAATAGCCCCTGTTTTTATTAGGATATTGTCTGAACGTAACTTTAAGCCGAATAAAGTTGCAGGGCTAATCTCCTGGGAGAGGATATTTATGGTCCATATTTTCAGAGAGGGAGATTGGAAGTAGAAAAAGGCTTAAGTATTTAGGCCTCAGTTGCACTGAAATCTGTCCCTGCAGAGAGGGTGTGAGCAGTGGTGGGTTGCTTGGAGGGGCAGCTGGGCTCAGCCTGCTCTCCCTGGGCAGAAGCAGAGCTCTGTGTTTACTGCAGGGGAGATGACCTATTTTTCTGGGGAGGAAAAAATCTACCCTTCACAGTCTAATTTGCAGGAGCTGTGGGAGTGGAAACAATACAGTTTTTACTCTAGGATGTCTGGTTATGCTAACAAAGTGAGGAAGGTGTTTCCAGCAGGAAGAACACTGCTGGGTGTCACTCAGCATCAGTGACCTTGAAAGGACAGTGGAATTCTGGTGCATTTTTCTCTTGGTTCCAGGCCATAACCCTGTACCCAGTGTGGGGCTAGTGGTCTGCTTCTGATGTCTGCCGTGGCTGCTTGCATTACACAAGTCTGATTGCTTCCCTCCTGCAGATACTGACCCTTAGGAAGACACTGCTGCAGAGACTGAAACTCATTTATTCCTTCTTCTCAAGTCATCTTGGGTTAGAAGTTGCCAAAATCTTTTCCCCTGGATAAATAACTGTGATGTCCCCACCGAGTTGGAGTTCTTCATGCAGATGGTTGTGAATCTGTTCTGCTTGGAGGTTTCTCTCATAGAGGAGTTGTTCAGCACCACGGGAGGAGTGTGCAGGGCTTCCATGGAAGTGTAAATGCTTTGAACTCACTCTCAGGCACAAGAAGACTTTACTACTCAAGACTTTGTTTGGAAATAAACGAGTTCTTGTCATGGCATCTTCTACCATGGTTCTTACATATCAACATTTCTCATCATTCTGTATGAAGATTCAAGTATTTATTCTTTTTTTTTCTTTTACTGGCATTTATCTCGTTTATTTATTTTGTATTCTTGAGATGTGTTGCATCTCTGGAGTTTGTATTTCTACTTTTAGTATAAAAAATGCTGTACGTAGAAGTCTAGAATGCATCTGAAAATAGTCTGATTTTTCATGTGACTTTGACTTGAACATTTTTTTCTGTTTATATTTATATTGCTATTTCCAAAATGTGCATTACCTGTATTCTTCATGCCTTTTCCTGACTCATAACTCAATAAAATGATGTCCCCCTTCTGCTGAACTATATTACACGTGCACAACAGTGACAACAGCTTTTCTACTAATAGCTACTGATCATTGTAAATGGGTTAATCTATATGTCTTGTTATGTCTGTCATCTATCTCTGGCTGTCACAGCCTGACATTCTTCTGGTGTAGGCTTGGAGATGGGGGAGAATTGCCAATGAGCAGTAAGCTCAGCTCATCATTCATGGGGGTATTTGGATCTGAAGAAATGACTGAGGCTTTAAGGAGCAGATTCCAGTGTCTGCAGCAGGCTTGGATCTTAAAGTGAATTTACCAAACTCCTGTGGGCTCTGGGCATGTGTAGCACTGAACTCCCTCAGAGCAAGGGCACACAACCCTCCCGTGTCTCTCTGCTCGCTGGAGATGCAGCTGTTCTTGGATATTTGTTAGATGTTCA